>VZRO01007509.1:749310-797981 GCA_013397915.1 Daphoenositta chrysoptera | reverse complement strand
CGAGCCCCGGGCCCCGAGCCCCGAGCCCCGAGCCCCGAGCCCCGGGCCCTGAGCCCCGAGCCCCGAGCCCCGGGCCGCAGGGGCCGCAGGAGCCCCGGGAGCCGCAGGGGCCGCAGGAGCCGCAGAGCCGCACTTACATCGCTGAGCCTCTCCCGGGAGCTGCTCCGCCGCAGCCCCTTGGACTCGCCGCTGGCGCTCTCGCTGTCGCTGTCCCGGCAGCTGTTCTGGCCCGGCTTGAGCTGCAGCAAGAGCAAACACAAAGAGAGCAAGAGTTGAGCCCGGTTCCCTTGTGCCCCGCTCTCCGTTACCCTCCCCAGACCCGGCGTGGCCGTGGCACCGTGTCCTGGTGCCAGGGCAGAGCCCGGGGACAGCACCAACAGGAGGCACTGCCCGGGTGGGGGCTCCAGGGGCTGCAGGCAGGAGCAGGCAACACTCGTGTCCCACGGAAATCCCAGTCTGAGACCTTCATTGGGGAGACTTTTAGACTTCTCAAGGTATTTCTGCCACGCATGAAGTTTTTAGAGCTTCCATCACATTGCAGCTCTCGCAGCATCAGTTCCTCCCTCATTACAGCGTAATAGCATTGAGGATCTGAGATCAGTGGGAGTCTCCCCAGGGGAAGAGGAGGTCATCACTCCAGAGAAGCCTTTGTTTGGCTGGACTAGTCCCTAACCACATTGCCTGGTACTGTAAACAATTCTCGACTAACCAAGCCTCAATGTTCATAAAACAACAGGATCTACCTAATGGGTATCAAATTGCTTTTGCCTTTCAAACCAGCTTTAATGAACTTTACTGGCATTGTAATAAATAAAAAGTACAAAAAACCCCTACAAATTATATTTTCATTACAACTGAGAACACATCTGCTTTCTCTTACACTGGGACTGTTCAGGTCACCACATTACACAGCAGTGTAGGGAGAGGATCATTCAGCACAGACATCACTGCCTATGTCCAGGAGCACAGACACACCTGCAGCAGGAGGAAGTTATGATCCACATCTACCGCAATGCTGAAAAAGCATATCTTTGTTTTAAAGTATCCTTCCCTATATTTTGCTTGAATGTATTAAAATTTTCATTCCGCCATGCCTTGTTTGAACTAACTTCCTGTAAACACCGGTTACTCTGGAGGTTAATACTGGCAAGAAAACTCCCTTTCAGAAATTTAGACTTAAAATCACACACATAAATACTGGAAGGAGAGGTAAATGCAGGGAAAATACTTGGTGAGGTACCTCATGAAATATTTTATGAGACCTACCTTATTTATCAATATTCATACACCAAACACCAAACAACCCCTCCTAACCTATTCTAATTGTTAATATGATGATGGTAAGTTCCATTCAGACTCTACTGGAGCAGGTATTCATTCATCTCTATGGCAGGACTGGAGACCAAAGGCTCCTCCTCCAACACTCTCCATCACCTTTTTTGCCCTCTTTCTTCTCTCTCTCATTTATTTCCAGTTCTCCCAGAAACAAGCACACACAAAATTTCACACAAATGCTTTTTTACAGGTGCACACAAACAAATCCTACTCTTCTGCTGATGTTTTCCCACTCTGTTCCCCCACAGCCACGGCTGCTCCCTCCCAGGGTCACTGGAGGAGCACACAGAGCATCCTCACCCTCAGGTTATCATCACTGTCCCCTACCCCTGCCAGAGCAAACTGCATCTGCAAGTTTGGTATTTGTGGGCCACTTCCCTTTCATCCCTCACTCCCCCACTAGTAACAGGAAGCTTTGGGTGCTCTCTATCAGTCAAACCAAAGAAAGGACATCAGGTACATGAAACCAAAGGTTCCAACTCATAAGTGAGTTGCATTGCATGAGCCCAACTGCAAAAAAATGGCACAGGCATACTCTCAGCTCAAAGAAAATGTAGCAAAAGGACCAGAGCTATTTGTCAGACAGTTACAATTCAATAAATAAACTAAATATTCCACAGCTCAGCCAGAACATTTGCAGTAAAACAATTTTTATTTCCAATGGAATGGTTTATCGGTCAGATCTAAGAGAGCTTGGGAGCGGTTTTTGGAGGCAGAGGGGAGGATAACGAATTCAAGAAGTCTTACACTTCATATATAACTCACTGATCTTATCGAGGACCTCCATGTCCTGTAATTTTATGGTCCCAAGTTTAAAATTTAACCACCCAAAGGAAAATAGATCAAGTTTCCACGACTTGGTCTTTTGTCAACATCTACCCAATGATGGAAAAACTCTTATTGCAAGTGGGGTGTTAGGAATTTTTTTCCCAGTCTCAGATTTTATTTCTAAAACCTCAATTTATACATGATCTTCACACATTAGTTATTTGCTAACTAATAATAACAACCCAGTTTTATGCTTCTTCTATATCACGAATTCCAGCTATTTACAGAGAAGACAAGACAAACCCAGCAGGTGTCATTTTTCTAGACACGATTTACAAGGAGTAAGAGAATATGACCAAGATATCTAAGCCTGAAACTCTGTAGAAAAAAAGTGAACTGCATGGACTAGACAGCAAACTCAGAAATAATTCCAAGTTAAGATTTATAAGCTTTCCATATTTTCCTTTCTTTTTTTCCAAGTTGAGTTTCTCCACGTGCCAAACTGTTGAGGGTTTACATTTTATTCCAGAACCCATCAATCTGTGTTAAATTAAAAAAGTAAAGCATGGAAATGTGCCCGTTGTCTTCTCTTAAGAACCTAAAGTTACACTCAAACACACATGAGAACACTTAATGTGGACAGGCAATGGTCATTTCAAGCTATTTGCACAGATCCAACTGCTTAAAACAACGCTGAAATAACACAGTGCTGCTAAAAACGTCCACAGATAAAAGAGTGGATCTTTAGTTACACTGTGTGCATCTGGTGCATCTCTCTGGGGCACACACAAACCCTAAAATCAGTGTCTCCATGGAAATGCAACTTGCCTTGGAAAAATTGGGAAGTGCAGTGTTGACAACTCTTGCTCCTCTGTCGTTCCTGGCAGGGAACCCCACACAAACAGCAACACCAGCATGAAAATCACACGATGCTCGAGGCACCCAAGGCCGTGGGATCCCAGGGCACGGCTGGAGCTGTGCCAGGGAGGGTCAGGATGAGATCAGGGAAGGTTCTTCCCCCAGAGGGTGCTGGCACTGCCCAGGCTCCCCAGGGAATGGGCACGGCCCCGAGGCTGCCAGAGCTCCAGGAGCGTTTGGGCAGCGCTGCCAGGGATGGACAGGGTGGGGGTGTTGGGGTGTCTGTGCAGGGCCAGGAGTTGGACTGGGTGATCACTGGGGTCCCTTCCAGCTCAGGATATTTCACAATTCTACAAAGGTCTCACTGAGGAACTTCCCACATTAACACAGCATTCATCTTCTAATTTGCACCAGCCAAGGAGTGAAAAAGGGCTTACAAAAAGTGTGTTTGACTTCTTGCTTTCACTGTACAGTGGGAATGAATTTATCCATGAAGGGATCCATCTAAAGGATCTCACAAAGAGGAAATACAGACATTTTCTAAATGGAAAGCACAAAACCCTAAAAACTCAGAGTGCCTCCAACTCACAAGGAATGTGCACGGTCTTGGGGACTCCCCTAGAGAGAGATGGGGAACGTGCAGAAAACAGTGGCAATCAGCACCTCAAGACCACTTGCCCAGGCTGAACAACACAGGACTCAACCCAAAAAACATTTCTAGGAGTTTCTGGTCATTCTTAGCATTGCATTTTTTTGAAATCTTTCATTGTACTACACAACCTATTAGTTTGTAATGCCTTTGACTCTGTTGGAGGACACCAGAAGTGAAGCAGAACTGGATAAAGTCATAACTACATTTTTATTAAAGGGAAAGGCCAAAAAGCAGATCTGGAAGGGTGGTTGCTGGCTGAGGGCTGGGCTGGGGCTCAGCAGAGGGTTTTATTTCTGATTCTTCACCATGCCTGCCCCAAACAGTGAGAGGAATAGGTCTTCCCTGCTTTCCAAAACTGGACTGTTTGGAGGATTTTCCTATCAGAGGCTGTTTCCCACTGGGTGATGGTGGATTCCACAGCCAGGGACACAGGGATGGAGGAACGGAGATGAGTTTTGGGGGGGGGAGGGTGGCATTGCAATTTTTGTTGTCTTTTTGACTACTCAAATCTATTTTAATGGACAATAAATTAAATATCGTTTCCCCAAGTGGAGATTGTTTTGCCCATGACAATAATGGGTGACTCCCCTGCCTTTACCTCACAAGCTCCTTCTTCCTTCCCCCGCCCTGCCGAGGAGGGGGTGTGAGAGGGGCTGGGGGAGTTTGGCCTCAGCTGTGGCATGGTTTGGAGCACTTGCTGCTCATGGACCGAGCACAGAACTGCAGTCACAGCACTGCTGCCCTGCCCCAGTAAGGAACAGAGGCAAAGCTGGAGCTGGCTTAGGGACCCAGACAGCGAGAGGGGCACTGAGAGAGCACGGAGAGGAGAGGCACAAGATACAGAACACCAAGAGTGACCATTTGACAAAGAAAGACAGACTAGCTCAGGCCTGCAGGTCACACAGAAACCATCCAGAAATTATGAATAAACCAAAATAGATGCAGAAACATCAACATAAAACTGCTGTCACAGCAAGTGCTAGCAGGAACTCTTCTTTCAGCACATGGAGAGATTTTCAGGTGACTTGGAATCTAACAGAACTATTTTTGCATCAGGGAAACACTCAGCCCTACTTTGTGACTCTGAAAGTGCAAACTGAATATTCTTCTGTGTCCAGGGAAAGCAGCTCTCTGCTCTGCTCCTTCTGCCATTCAGGCTTAGGAGCAGGACAGATCTACAGGAACAGTGCCATAGGTCCTGTGCTAGCCAGACATTTCTGTGACAGGGGAGGAGGGGGACAGAGCCATAAAACACTCCCAAGGATAACCCATGACAGCATGGCTCTCTGCTGCCTTTCAGAAAGGAAAAGAAGGAAGGACAGAGAGAGTTGATCATGTTAAGAGCTGTAAGGGAGGATGGAAGGGCAGCTGAGCCCCAGACTCCAGGGAGCATCATCCTCTCGGGACCACAGTTGGCTGTGCTGGATCCCTAAGCCACTTTAGATAATTCCATCGTAGCAGTGCCTGGTTAGCACATAACAAAAAGCAAAATAAATAAACCCACTGAGAATTTGGCAAAAGCCTTTTTCACAGAGCTTATATATCATGTCAAAAACACCCTAATGTGGCTCTCCTGAGCTTTTTTATTTTAAAATATATTTTAATTTAAAAACCCCACACCATTTGGCAGCAGTAAATCTATAGTATAGTTTTGAGGCGCCTGAGCTTCTATGCCATATGGAATTAAAGGATTATTTCACTACATTATAGTTTAAAGTTATGAATACTAACACCTCTCCCTGTTACAGCACAGCCAGCAAGCCAAGCCTTTACCAGAGTCCTAAAGGAAGGGGACACCTGCTCCCCGAGAGATGGCAGAACCCTGCTGTGGGGAGAATTCCAGGCTGTCTCTCCTGCCTGTCATTCTTTATTTATCCAGTTTTTGCAAGGGCCAGGCAGCCCAGCTCCCACCTGGCTGAGTGTGTTCCCCAGCTCAGCTCAGGTGGTGAACTGACTCCTACACATGCCAGTAGGACATTCCCAAGCCCCAAATCCTGCAGAGGTACAGCCCAATCCCACCCCCAACAGGAGCTGGTCCCGAGCAGGGCAGCAGCCTGGCACAGCACAGACACATTTCCAGCTGCTCCCTCTGCTCTCTGGGCTTTCCCCAGCCCGGAACAGGACTCAAGCCAGGCTCTGGAGATGGGATTTTGTCACCCCCTTTTCCCTGGATCACACAGGGATCCAGGCAGGAGCACAGACAGATCAGGCAACTGCTGATGAGTGCAAGCTGCTCCAAGGCCAGGGAGCAACAGCCCGGGAGAGAACAGCCTGGCTGATCCCAGTGGGATCCCAGTTATCCCAGTACAGTCCAGGTCTGCTGGGCCACCCCCAGCCCCCAGTGGGACAGCCAGTGTGGCAGGGCAGCACACACAGCCCCAGGCCCTGCCCTGCCCAAGCAAACACAGCCCTGACGAGTCTCCCACCAGCCAGAAAAGAGCAACAGCAGATTTCATGCAGAACTGAATATCAGATTGCAAAGAAAACATATTTTATCAATGATCAAGAACAAATCTGGCTGTATGAAAACAAATAAAAGGAGAACTGCACAGCAAGAAAAAAACCCAAAACAGTATAAATCAAGGGTTGTTACTTCTGATTCCCATCATGATTAACAGCTGTCATTTCAAAACTTCTATTTCTATCTCTCCTGCTACTGACAGAAGTTAGACAAATACTGCTTATACAGCACTCCCATGCCACCCACAGCATCAAAGGTGGTTCAACACAGTGGTTTGGGTCTGGAGCAAGACCTCCCCACTGCATTTCCAACAAAGCCATGCACACCCTGACTGCCTAAAGAGGGGAGCAGCACAAGGAAAGCAAATCAGAGCTGAGATAATGAGGAGCAAGAAGATTTACAATACACAAGTTTGGGCAGTAAATATGAAAAGAGAATTCACACAGTGTGTGGACTCTGAATATTATTAATACAAAGACATTTTTCACCTCGGGGAAGAAAAATCTTGTTACCTGAGAGATATAATAAAACATTAGGAGAGGCTCTCTGTTTACATCTTGATATACAATCTTATGATAACCAATGCAGATGCTCCAAGAAATTGCCAGCTTCTGAGTATCCAGGCCTCCACGCCATCACAGGGATCTCGCATCCCTACCACAATATGAAGCTTTATTTCACTTACTTGTATAGTAAAAGTGAGGTAAACCAACAAAGACAGCATCTTGTCTTTTGTTTCCTTCCTACTTTTAATTAGAAGAAAAAGTAATTTTTCTGTTCCAAAACTCTTTTTATGAAAAAACAAGAACAAACACATGTATATTCTTTCAATTTCCTGTTGACAAACAAACAAACGAACAAAAATCTAAATTGAACAAATAACTACAAACAATTTTCCAATCAGCTCAATGATTCAGAACAAGGGTGTCTTTAACTCACTTATTCTACAGCACTGCTGGTCATTTCCTGCTGCCTCTGAGCTGATCCAGAGCCTGCTGCTGCACTTGCTCAATAAATTGGAGTAGAGGAACTCATCCCCTACAGCCTTAAATGGGGGAGATCCACCAAAGGAGCAGAGCTCCCCCCCTGTGCTCCCGGGGAGAATTTGGCTACTTAGCATTGTTATTACAGACACACCAAGCGATGGGGCTCTGCTGGCAGTAGCAGGAGCCGAAGCAGCACAGGCTAAGAATAAACAGCATCCTCGCCAAGCGGGGGTGGGGGATAAAGAAACGGGCATTTATTTCCAGATCCTCTTCTCCTTCATTATATGCTTGGGCAACCTTAGATCCACAGCACACAGAAGGTACTCTGAAGGAGGTCTGTAGCTCTATTTTATCTAAGTTTCACAGAGAATGCAGCCCATCATTTTTTCTGTGCTGTTTATACAGAAATCAAAGATAAATTTGGCATAAACTCATCACACCCCAGAATCATACATACATTATACGCCATAGAAAGTGTAACAGACTCGCTCTGTTCCCCAGCTCCTGTTAAGAGTGGTATGAAACAGCAAGCTGTTGGCAATTGCAGCAAATGAAGCGTATTTCAGCACACTTCAAAAGCTGAATTGCAAAAAAATATAGGCTTCTCCTGACCCTTTGCATTTTGATGGTTGCACAGTGAGAAATACGGCCTTTAAAATTACACCTTGCAAAGCTCTCCATTGTACCAATCAATCTGTGCAAGCAGCCTGCACAGCCCAGGCTGGAGCAGAGCGGGATCAGGAGCCAGGCGCCGGCTGCAGCCGGAGGGGGGACCCATCTGCCCTCTGAGCTCCACCCAGCCCGGCTGCTGAGCTCGGCTGTGGCCCAGCCTGGACTCACAGGGCCCTCCCTAGGCCCTGGGAAAGGGAAACTCGTCTTTGTGCAGTTCAAAAGCACCTCTGAAAACCACAGATGGGGAGTGCCACAAGAGTGCCATCCTGGTCTGCACGGATATTCATCCTTCATCCTTCCTTCCATCCATCCATCCATCCATCCATCCATCCATCCTTCCTTCCTTCCACCCTTCCCTCCATCCATCCATCCATGCATCCTTCCTTCCATCCATGCATCCATCCTTCCTTCCATCCATCCATCCATCCATCCACATTCTCATCCATCCCTCCATCCATCCATCCATCCATCCACATTCTGATCCATCCATCCCTCCATCCCTTCATCCATCCATCCATCCAGATTCTCATCCCTCCATCCATCCATCCATCCATCCATCCATCCATCCATCCACATTCTCATCTCACAGCTGTACAACTTTTGGCTATTATTCACCCATTTACACCACCTATGCTTCTTGCTTCTGCTTTGTACGTCCCCAAACCCCATTTTAAGGGAATTGGGGAGAGTGGTGATCTCTCTCTGCAGTGCCCATCCCCACCATCCCCAGAACACCCAGCCAGCAGCAGTGCACACACTGGCTGCCACGCTTTCCACCAGGGACTGCTTTCGTGGTCCCATCTAGGCTGGCTCATTTAGAAAATGGAGAACAAGGCTGGCAGTTTTACACCAACATTCTGTGCCTGTTTCAGAGCACATGGCAACGATGAGTGCCCAGATCCTTGCTAAACCAGCCCTGGTTTGGTGGTGACAGGCACGGGGGACCCAGGAACTCTGTCCCAGCCTCTGCCCTGGACTTGTGAGGAGTTCTTGTTTCTGTTACACAGGAAAGGTCAAGTGAGGTAGGAAAGTGAAGGCAAACACCACTTTTAACCCGAATCTCTGGAAAGGAGAGAGAACAGAAATATTTTTCTATTTAGGCCAGTGTCTGACATCAAACTTCCTAAGGAAGGCCTCTGGTTGACTTTGAAATGTGCAACTTAGTGGAAGGATACTTAAGTAAGATGATCAAATGAATCAGATGATGGAACAAAAAGCAAATAGGCCAGGCTGAAAAACTCTAACAGCAGTGCAGCTCTAGAACTGCCCACAAATCCAGCTGAGAGCCTCTGCCTGCTGTAGTGAGGGGAAACATAACCCCAAGGCAGCTCCTGTAGGGTTCCCCTTGTTTCAAGCCCATGGGATGGTTGCTCCTCACGTGCAAAGGAGATGCAAGATGGGATGAGACCTTTTGGAATATCTGAGGAGGTGAAGCAGCCTGAGAAAGAGCAGAGTGGCTGTACTCACTGCCTTGAATTGAGTCACGGTGACCACCATCCTGTTCTTCCTCAGTGCAGACCACTAACGTGGCACCCAGCTAACACTGCAGAAGTAAATAAATGTCTTGAAGGAGGAAGTATCAGTATTCATGGACAGACCTCGAGATGCTTACCACTGCTAACATAAAGGAATCCTGTTACTCCATCGTTCGATATAAGCACAGAATAAATATTTAATAATTTGGTTGCATAAATAATGATTTGAAGGTTGAGCTATTGGCTTAAAACTATAATACTATTTTAAGCCGTTTAACTGCCCAGCTAGATAAATTATTCAAGACTTAAAAGTCATCCTGTGGTCTCTGTACAAGGAGAAAACTAGGAAGTTGTAACAATAATGACAAAAGCAGGGCAAGATCAATCAAACCACATGATCGCTAACACAAACAAGCAGCAATTAAGCAGCAATCAAGACCAATCTGACTGGGGTTGATGTCCTTTTATGCCAATACTCTCAGTCCAAAGAGCAAAACTTAATAATGTTTTGCAATTTATCAAGGGAGCCATAACTCTGCTCTCAGTGACTTGGCCAAGAGGCTATTATGATAGTATTTCTCTATAATTTAATAATGTGAAGGAAGGAGGGGGGAGAGAGGGAGTAAAAGCATTTTGACATATAACTCACATCTATACATATTGTATTTTCCTCTTGCTTGAATGATAGAAGCAAAAGTCACAACAATATACCTCAGTACCAATTTGTTAGCAGGAAAGGGAAGCTGAACTATCTGGCAAAGAAAACCTATTTGAAGCAGCACCAGAAGGGAAGGGAATGAAACATCAGAATTCATTAGCAGCTGTCATTGATGTGGAGATGAGTTTAGTCATCACAAATAACTCAGGAGGAAAGCAAAGGGAGGAACTATTGTTTAAATTGTTTAAATCTGGATTAGTTCTGATAGATGGCAAGGTGCCTCTCGGAGGAGCACTTGTGGTGCACCTCCACCCTGTCAGAGGGAAGCTCTGAACAGAGTCAGCATCCCAGCATTTCCAGGGAAGCTCTGAACAGAGTCAGCATCCCAGCATTTCCAGGGAAGCTCTGAACAGAATCAGCATCCCAGCATTTCCAGGGAAGCTCTGATCAGAGTCAGCATCCCAACATTTCCAGGGAAGCTCTGAACAGAGTGAGCATCCCAGCATTTCCAGGGAAGCTCTGATCAGAGTCAGCATCCCAGCATTTCCAGGGAAGCTCTGAGCACACTCAGCTACCCCAGCATCTTGGATTTTCATTTTCCTCTTTGCGTACCTCCATTCCTCCCTCATCCCAAGCAATAATGTAAAATATATTGCAGCACTGTGCTTTCACCTCAGGCTGCTTTTGCCAATGGAAACAAAGAGTCCTCCTGTCTGCAAATGTCAAAGAAAAATCTCCTGATCAGTCTTGTAGTCTGTCCCCTGTCAACAGTGACCAAAGGTGATTTAATGCTTGATAGATCTGATGAGCTGGTTGCCTCAGTCCAAGTCCAAAACCATCTTCACTCCCAGAAAATCTTTCTGCCAGCCAGTGTTACCTGCTCCTGTGCTGGCAGCCTCAGCAGAGAGGTGGCATCAGGGTAAGACCCAACGCCCACCAGAATCACAGGGGACAACTTCAGGATTGCCACCGACTTCGAGGGATGCAGAAGCCATTTAGGGAACTAAAATGAATACTTGATAGACGATTTCTGTACCTTAGACTGATAAAAACCCCTAATTTCACTTCTCTTTTCTATGCTTTAAAATTGTACTAAACTTACCCATCTTGAAAATATAGTCATACATTAGATAAGTGGAGCTTTATTATTGTTTCAAGATATGTGCAAAAAATCTATAATAGAGGACTACTATCAAATTACAGTTACTTGAATTAATCCTCATTCTGGCATTTAATAATTTGTAAAGTGCTTATTCAGAAAAAGGTCAAAAATCACTTGGAAAGATATGTTAATGGCTCTCTAAGTAATGTTTAGACTTACTGAATAAATTTTCACACTTAAGTCACGTATAACAAGCATTACAAAATGTATTATAAATCGTGCTCTTCACACTGGAGAGCTGTGTGTACATACATGTTACAGCCTCCCCACCACACAGCACTTCAGCACTCGGTTAAATTCACCTCAGCTGAGAAAAAAGTGAGCTTATCTTTGCTGTTATGCCAGAAATAGAGTCAATGTACTGTTCTCATAAAGAGGAATATTTACCTGAGTCAGGGCCTGCAGGAGCCCATTATTGTTCATTTACATGATTAAAAAACCCATCAGAAATGATAACCCAAATAACCGTCAACCCCCAACTTCCCCAAAACTCAGTCTTAAAAAAAATAATTAAAAAAAATAGCTGTAAATAATTGGAAATGGAGGAAGACAAAGCCCTGTGCTGATAGATCAACATGGAACCCCTTCTATGCTTTGAAATATTTGGGCTTTAAAATGACCCACAAGACTTAAAAACTAAGTATCAGCATGTGAGAAAGTACCATATTACAGTTTAAATCAACCATTATACAGGCTCAGCAAGCATCAGCACGCTCCTTCCATGCACTAAAAAACGTCAACTTCTCCTTGGTGAATAATAATTTGTGAAATAAAGCAGGCATGCAAAATATGGGTGGCAGGCAGCAAATGCTGAGATTTGGGGCACCAAGGTGTTTTAAAATTGTTTTTCACTTTTGCATCCAGCATCCACTGAAATCTCAACAGATCAAAGTTTTGCAGACAAGGAAAAAAAAGCTTACAAAATTAATAACTATTTAAGTATTCTGTTTCATCATGATAACAAACAGATGGTTTTAATATTCTAGAGGCTAATTTCTGAACAATTAAAAACACAGCAAGACATTAACATCTAATGAAACATTTTAACTACCAGTATATGCATCTGCCATTAATTTCCACACAGTAAGGTCTTGGTTCTCTTCAATCTGTTCTTTATTAAGGAAAGTTTTTCCACTCTGAATTTAGTGAAGTAGAGAATTAACAACTGTTTTCAATCAGCAATCAGCATGATATTTCGCCAGTGTGTATTGAAACCGTCCACACTATCAGACATAAATTTACTCCTATGATGGCTTTGATCTGCACACTGAGTGGAGATGTTAGAAGGGAATTCGTTTTCTAATTCCATTTTCATTTAGAACATACAAATTAACCCCTCACAGATCTCATGTTCCTTTTCAGCTACTTTAGATAAAGGACACCTATTTAAAATGTTGTGCCTTACACATTACTTAAAACCCAGCCAAAAACAAACTCGGCTTTTTTTAAATCAATGAAAGCATTCTCATGCAAACCAAATGGAAATAAAGTTCTTCAAAGGAAAGGGGAATCCTATATTTATGAGCTTCTAATTTATATTTCCTTTGCTCATCTGTGATAAGAACATGGGGTAGTATTCATCAAAGCTCTACCCATGCAAACACTAGTTGCTATAAAAAAAATCTCTATGCCACATCCAAGCTAATTCCTGTGTTCCCTCTTCAGATATGCAGCTTAGAACTGCTGATGAATTTTTCTGCAGGTCTTCCCCAATTTAGCAGGTTATGATTTAAATTAAGCCGAGGCAAGTCCTTCTCTTGGCTCCCAGGGTGCAGCAAGAGGCTGATCTTATTCAGTATTTCTTGTCATCACCTGGCTACTGCAGGAACGAAGCCAATAAATAAATATCTTGGGGAATAACTCCAAACACCTCCCTGGGGGGATGGAACACAGACTCCCTGTGCATTAAACACGTAGGCACCTCCCTAAGTGTCTCTGGTTTTCAAAAGGGTTAAGTTAGCAGGGAGCTGGGAATGCTTTTAACAGAAACCACATTCTGTCCAGGTTCCTGTTTTGCTTTTAATCATGTAATTTATGTAAACATGGAATTGCAAGGCTAAACTAATAAACATTGAAAAAAGCCTTGAGAAAACATAGATTTAGGGAAGGAGCCAGCTGCAGGACTCTGCCTCCTGGATTCACTTTGTGGTGTTCAGTGGGGATTTCATGGTGCACCAAGAAACGTCTGTGCTGCAGTTAAGGAGAGCAAGAGACATTCTGGTTCCTGCTGCAAGCCAGGAGAAACAGGGCCATGAACCTGGGGCTTCTACCTGCAGAACGATGCTCTGCCAAGGGGGTATTACCTGTTCCATCTCCCTCCCTCTAATTTATGCCAGAAATAACGTTCTGGGCTCAACGTACTTCCAACAAGAGCCACGTATTTCCAGAGAAATTTCCAATACAGACCACCTACAGCAAAAACACATCCCTGTCACAGCCTGCTCTGAGTGCCCGTACCCTTCTCAGAGGCTCAGCCTGAACAAAGCTGGCTCTGGCCCAGTGCTTGCTTTTTTCCTTTTCTTAAATAGGCTATTACAGGTTAAAGGCCAGATCCAGAGAGGCTGAGAACACCCACAAGCCTATTTGGAATGTGGGTTTCCAAAATCTGGAACCAGAACAGTAGTCAGGTAAGAACAGACATGAAAGGTTATTTATTTGACTTCAAGCTCTGTCATCACTACGAATTTCAGGGATTAGGGCTGGAGTTTCCGATGTGCCGAGCAGAGGGAGGGGTGTAACCTCACTGAAAGACAGTGAGCTCTTGGCTCATTTTATATCCACTTTTGGGGCAGTGAAATATGGCTGAAGTGGGGTCCCAGGAGATGCCAGATGGGATTTCAAGAGACCTTTCCAGCCAGTCATATCTGGTTCAGAGAAATGTGCACGCTGGAATGACTGTACTGGGAGTTTGCCATGTAACCATTAGCTCTATAACCACCATTAATATACCTTGGAGGCTTTGCCTTATTTTTATATGTCAGACAGTTTCAGGCTAGCACTGTATTTAGTGAGGAGAGCACAATATTAAAATGTGACTTTCATACTTTTTATGCTCCAAGTGCCTGGATCTACTCTTGGCACACTACAAAAATAATACTTTTATGATTCAGTTTTTCCATGAAATATTTATAATACAAGTATTGAGTGATGGAAGTGCCAGAATATTACGATTGCTGCACTTGAATTCCTGGAGATTGGAAGCTTTTGTTTGGTCTAGCAGCGTGAAGGAAAAGCGTCCTGCTAAACATCTGTCTCTCCCTGCAGAACCACATGGGAAATAAAGACTTTGGGGCAGCACTGCCTGAAGTGTTTGAGTGCTCAGCTTACCCACTGCAGTCTGAGGAGTCTCAGCATTGTAAAACCTCAGAGCAGAGGAAGGTGCAGCCCCAGCCCAGCCCTCTGAGCCCAGAAGGACCGAGCTGCATCTCTCCTGACACGCAGACACTGAGCTAAGCCAGCCCAGAGCTGCTGCAGACACCAGTGAGCTCTGCAGCCCTGCAGCTGCGTTTTCAGTGTTTCACTGCCCTTCCCTTGCAGGAGTTACCTTCACACCCCCTGCCTCTCCTGCCTGCAGCGTGGCCTTGTCCCATCTATCGTGGATATGCACAACAGATTTCTCCTCTGCTCTCTGCAGCACCTCCCTGTGCTTGAAGACTCTTATCAGTATCTCCACTCCACTTCCTCTTTTTTAAAATTAAATTGCCCCAATTCTCTCAAGCCTCTCTTGCAGGCCGTGCTTTTAGACTTTTTCCACATACTCCATGTATTTCTCACACCGATTATTTCCTACTCTGAAGGGAAACTCCTGCAATATCCATTTGGAAATACAGAATCATACAAATCATACTGAGGTGAAATGAGCATTAAATGAAATATGCAAGGATGAAATGTGTACTGACAGCTGTGGCCTGCATTTAGCAACTGACTGGTCAGGGAGGTTCACTTCTGGGTGCCAGTCTTGAGACACCTGAAAATATCTGAAGTGATCACCTGAAGTGCTCTCAACACAAACCTTTTGAATTTATGCCGCTATTTCCCTCCTGGAAGTGCTGTTAACTTCTTTTCTAAACAATACCAGATCTGTAAAAGATGTTTCCTGGACAAAAGAAAAGTAGTTACAAGTATAGATACAATTTATAGAAGAACTGCTCAGGAGAGGCTTTGCTTAGTTCACTGCACCCTGGTTTAGATCTCTCCTCATTCAAAACCTTATCTGGAACAGGTCTTTTTCTAAATATTAAGAGTTTTCAATAGAAATTTTCCTTCTTAGTAGTTTTTTTTCTGAGTTGGAGCTGCAGGGACCAAGTGTAACTCCTCAGGATGCTTCCACAGCTGGAACTCATCTGCTGTAAGAAGCTGTTGTTGAAGTGATCTGGAGAAACACTTCTCAAATCCATTTCAACAGCTTTCAAAGATTGCTCAAAGATGCCCAACAGCCCCATTTTCCTTGCCAGGCCCTTCTTCCTCACTACTGCGTTTAGTTACAGCAGGAGCACTGAATTAAATTAAAACTTAATTTGCTGTTAAGCATCCTGGTTAAGCAATCTGAAACTGTGAAGGTTTTTCTGGTGTTCATAAACGTATTTTACAACAACTAAGACAAGGAATGATAGAAGGAGAAGCTGATGTTTCTGTGACAGGCTGAGGATTGGCTTTGTGAGCTACAGGAAAGCTGCAGGAGGAAAGAGGCAAAGGAGCAAGGCACGGGAGGAGCTGCGGGGTGGGTGAAAGGCAACGTTATTACCTTCTTTTGAAGGCCACAGAAATGCCATGCTGTCAACCTCTGGCATCCCCAGCAAACCATGGCAACAGCTGCCTGGCTCTGTAGTAATAAACTGAACCAATTTAATAGCTTTTATTGTTCTGCTGTGATGTTTGAGCGCAACCACTTCTTTCCTCCCAGGACTCCTGAGCCCGCAAGGGCAGCAATGAGAGAAGATCTCATTTACCTAAAAGCGCTTATAAATTTTTAATTTGCTTTAACAAGTAAATTAACAAGTCCCTCATTCAGGCAAGTTTTATGGCCTCTTGCCACTTGGGGAGGGCCATAAAAGTTTTATAGATAATCCAGAGCTACCGAGATTGCTCATAATAAATTGTCTGTTTCCTGTTATTTTATCAAACCATTGGGCTTCTAATGACTTAAAGTCACAGCTTCTTTATATCTACACTTTTTATGAGCCCGTATTTATAAACTGTAAAGAATATCTTAAATTATACTGGGCCCCTGCTAATCATTACAAAGCCAGTTTTTTATTGGAGACAACCTTTTTGCTTACGCCCACCTAATAAATTCTAAGGGATTTAAGGGAAAAAAAATCTTTTTAGAAACAGCACGCTGATTGGACATTCTATTTTAAGATGTTGCTTTAGCCAAACTTTCATTAATGACTACTTTGAAGTGCATGGGACTCCCTACACTGATTTCTAAGTTGCTTACCAGGCACCTTAGGCAAGCCTGGCTCTGGGATTCAGGCTTGGGAGGAGGCAACGCTCAGTGGAAAAACACCACCTCTTGCCATGGAGAAAACGCTGCCTCCAGCGGGAGCTCAGTGCCTGCCCCCTGGAGCACCACTGGTGACACCAGGACACAACCCCAGCCCCGAGCTGTCCCCACAGGAGGTGCTGGGAGCAGTCACACCGAACTCGGGGCTGGCACCCCAGCAAGGACACAGCAGCACGTTTAAACCCCAGCCCCAGCCCTGCCCCGGCCACCACCTGTCCCCAAGGTGACACAAGCCCTGTCCCCGAGGGCCACATCCTCACATCTGCTGAACCTCCAGGACAGTGACCCCACCGCTGCCCTGGACAGCCAGGGCAGGGCTGGACAACGCTCTCAGTGAAAACATTTCCCCAATATCCAACCTGAACCTCCCCTGGTGCAACTTGAGGCCATTTCCTTTTGTTCTGTCACTTGTTCCTTGGGAGAAGAGCCCGACCCCAGCCAGAAAGGGAGAGTAGGCACTGAACCTGAATGGCCAGAAGAGCTTTGTGGGAGTTTGGTTTTTACTAACACAGAGTGTAGTGAGACTAGACTCTAAAAGAGATGAGTTCTCACTCTTTCAGTGAGATGAACTCCCCCTCTTCCCCCTGATTTCTGACACAGGAATTATGTGACAGAACTATAGGGAAAATCACTGGTCATGTTTCCTCATGTAACATATGTGGGGTGGAGGGGGAAGGAGAAGTGAAAGAATAAAACTGCTGCAGCTTCTGTCCTCCAGAGACTCGAGTATTGTGACTGGATTAAAACCTGGGCTTGCTCTGAAGTTTAGGTTGATACAAAGCTATGAGAAATGGGACTGTGTTAATAATATAGCATGGGTAAAAATAATCAGTATTTTCTGTAAATACAGAGTGCTATGAAAGCCTAAAACTACTTCAACTAAACAGGGGACATTGAATTTGACTTCAAAATTCCCCATTATCTTTCTGTAAAATACAAGTCTATGTAACTGGAAACTCCATTTACCCTAAAGGAGAAAAACACTGCAAGATAAGAATGTCATCCTTTACTCAGCAGAGCTTTCCTGCTTAATGGGAAATTCCAGCAGGATAGGCAAGCTGTAAAAGCTCAGGATACTATTTTTGAGAGAGATGGCAGAGCTGGTGCTAAATCCTGGAATATGCCCATTATTTGAAGCACTGAAAGTGCTTGAAGTTTTATTTATTGATTTTTTTTCAGTTTGAAAGTGCCATAGATTTATATCTCACAATAGCAGTCCAGATTAAGATCCATTGTGTAATTACAACTGTGCTCATGTACTTTCATTCTTCGGTGTTATGGTTACCACAGGCCAGTAAAAACAGGCTGCTGGAGAGGATGAACCTGTTGTTCAGGCATCCTTGTACACTAAAGGAGAACTTGTTCAACTCCTCCAGCAATAACTGTAAATACAGTGGAAACAACATAACAAAAACAAGCCATGAACCCCTCACCAAATGACAATTATCTCGTGTTTCAGGTTGCAAATTCAGGGTTCTGCTCCCTCAAACTCAGAGATCCTTGAGACGGAATGAAAACAACTGCAAAGCACCCGAGGGATCACATTTTTCCAATTCTCTGGAGTTCTTCTGCGTGACTGAAAGTCTAACTTATTTAAGAAGCAGAACTCTGTATAAATTGCCCACCACAGGAAATCCAAGGACCCACCCATCTGTACTCACTGAAGATGCATCTCCCTGCATCAAGCATTAACCATTGTCTCATCACTCAGTAAAAGAATCTTAAGGAAATAAGGAGAGTCATACAAAGATGATAAAGGACCAATATCCAAAGGATCTTACATTATAAGAGATCTCCAGCCCAAAATCCTGTTATCTGCTCCCAAAGAGAAGAAACCCTAAGGCTTGTAGTATGCAGAGAAAAATAGGAAAAAAAAGTTCTGTGAGCAGTGTAAAAGATTGAGAGTGACTCAAAGGAGACAAACCCATTGCTCACAGAGCCTCTGTCTGAATTACACTTACCCAAGCTGCAGTATTAGGAAGGTGTCAGCAAGAGGGTGTGGGTGTACCAGGATGGAACCCTGGAACAGGAACTGTCAGACTTACATGGAAAAGACTGACCCCACAAGTGTATTTGAATCTGCAGGTAAAGGTAAGATGTGAAAATTCCATTTCTGCTGACAAAAGCTACATGTATTGTCAGCACTAATATTTACTAAAAATGGACAAAAAGAGCCTGGCTCAGAGGAAAGGGTTATTTTTTTTCCCCCACAGCTCTATCGAAAGTGACAGTAAATGTTCTGCCCCATCTCTGGCATCTCCTCATGGATATAAATGGATGCAGAAGTGAGAAAGAAGAAATGCAGCAGAAGCCTTTTTTTCCAGAAATCTCTGGAAAAGCACAGACCACATGTGATTTCCAGACTTTCTCTGACAACAGTTACAAGTCTTTCTGACTCTGAAGAGTATCCAAACAGCCCAAAACTCATCTTGAGGCAATTGCTGTGCTTTCAAGATTCACCTACTCAAGCCCTGGCTGTGGCTTTTATTTCTCTATAAACACACACACATTACTTCTCCAACCAAATCCTTGCAAAAACACTTGCCCGCCTCTGCTACGAGACAGAAGATATTTCCATTAAAGTAAGCAAACTCATCTCTGGTGCACCTAAGGCCTGCAGAGTTCCTAAGTTTCAGTTCACATTTCAGGTTAATCTTTTCCTTTCCTAAAGAACAGAACATCCTTTTTCCTGGTCTCCCCGAGGGCTCAGTATTTGCAACATCAAACAGAACACACAAACCATCGCGCCCCCTCCAAAAGCCCATTATACTGTCAACTGGCTTCCTAACTGCAACCAGGGGAGAAAGCTTATATACTGACTCCAGAGCTCTTTTACTGCTGGAAAGTGTCCATGATTTCTTCAAGCTACTGCTGCATTTCATTTCTCTAAAGAACTCATAATAAGATGGGCAAAGTTCCAAGAAAGAAAAAAGAAACCCGACCAACTCTGGGCGCAAACCGCGCGCTCCCCACGCCGCTGCTCCCAGCCACTGGCAAAGGCCAAAGCCACAGGACTCTGGTGCAACCCTGCCAGTGACCCTCTTAATAAATCAGGTATTAAAATACAGACACATGAATTAGGCTGGGAAGAGAGCAGGACAAATGTCTGCTAGTGAAGATAACGGTGCATCTTGCCGTGTGTTCCATATCCACCAAGCATGGCAAGAGTGAGAGACTGGGAGGAAAGTCCTTGTAGAGGCCACATCCAAGCTAACGAGTTCAAGAGAAATCACTGTCCATTTATGAATTTTGCAAGGACAGACCAGGTTGTTATTCTGGGAGGAAGGCCCAAGCGATGGCTGTGACTGGGCTGGGATTTGGGTCTCAGCCTCCATGGCTCAATAAATGAACATTTGCAAGGCACAACGTGAACCTAGGTTGGAAGCTGTTGCTGGAGAGTAACACACTATTACTCTAATTAGGAAATTTTAGAAAAGGCAATAAGAGAACAAAAATCAAAACCGATGGAATCTGTGCAGCTCTACTGCACTGGGAAACAATGTTTTGATGTTGACAGATTTTATCATCTATTTACACATTTTCTTTCATTGTGTTTGAAGAGTTCCTATCTGCTTTGGCAGATTTTTCACTGGCCCCAAGCCTGGCTTAACAGGAGAGGGGTCTCCCTTCTGCTGGAGGAGCTCATGTTCAGGGACACAATCCCAGAGAGGCACCGACTTCCTTCCCCATGGCCCACCCCAAGTGCACCTCTCCTGCCATGGAGTGTGGTGGCTTCTACCCAAGGCCTTGACCTGAGCAAACCTGCACAGCCCATCCAGAGACTCCCACAGAGCTCACTGCAGCTGGGTGGACAGAGGGGCACTAAAGGTAACTCCCAGCCAGCTCTGCCCACAGCTCTCATCCCCAATTTCTCAGTGAACTCACGGTAAACCAGAGCTGACAGTGGCCGCAGGTCTGGCAGGTGATATTTACAGCTGGGCTGCCACAGAGTCAGGAGGTTATGTCAAGCTGCAGCATCCAAGTGATGGTAAATGGAGCCCTGGACCGTGAGGAAATGGCTGGAGATTGGTTACAGCCAGGAGTAATTGATCTGTCTGAAAAAACAGCCCAGGAATCACAGGATTAATGTTCAAATTCCAGCTGTGTTGCATTGTTCCCTTTCCTCCAGCTCTCCAACAACAAAGACATGCCTGCTCCTCTGGAGACCAGAAAGTTTTATTAAAAATCTTCATACAACTGTTGCAGCGGAGGCCCTGTTAAAAGCATCATCGGAGAAAAATGCGGGATTCATAAAGAAACCATCCTACAATTTCCTTTCGATCTGGCATTGATTTCAAAGGGGCTACCTGAGCCAAGTGGCTCTGGCCAGCTCCCCTCCCTGCCCGGGGCAGGGCCAGGCTGAGCCGGGCTGGGCGCGAGCACGAGCGGCGCGGCACGCACCGAGAGCCAGGGCAGAACAACAAAATGGGAACTCTTCCAAACCTGCAGCTGTGCTGGCCCATTAAAAAGCTGAAACTCGTTCTACTGTTCGACCTCATACTTATCACCACATAACTATTCATCAAAGAAATTTCGGTGCAATTAATTAAATTATTCCCCTGCCTGTGCCACAGAGTCGTTATTCCAATATCAGCTTTCACTCGCACTCTCTTAAGCTCGTGTCTCGATGCCAAGTGACATCTCCAGGGCTGTCCAGCCTCAATAAAGCTCTGCTCCTCACCACTCACAGAGCTGATCATTTCTCTCTTTTATTGCCATTTATTTTCCACTAGGATTTTGCTGCCAGTATATTGGCAGGACTTCCAGTATATGGATGTAATGAAATCTACCACAGACACTTAACATCGGGTCAGGCTTCAGCTCGGCTCATGTGAAGCTGTAATATGATAAACAAATGCTTCCAGGAGGAGGATTTTATCCGCTCCAAAACAGAACGAGGACTCCTTTGGTACCCAGACATGAACTAGGAGGGAGTCATTTCAAAATCCATATGATAATTAGCTTTATAGCCAAAATGTGCTCAACATGAGAAACCTGAGTTACAGCACAGATCAACTTCTTTACACAAAAAACCTCAGTATCACAGTTTGCATATTCCACCCTTTTTGTGCGTGTGTTTTGTTTCTTTGTGGTTTGTTTTGGTTTGTTTTTAACAGCACTATTAATACAACTCCACGGGCTCAGCACACCAAAGTGTGGGGGTTTTGGTGGCTACTTTAGGAGCCCTGAGTTGACCTACAACACCATCTAAATGTAAATGCCCTGATGTCAAGACTTCCTCAGCTCTTCTGGAAATTATGCAGGACCTGATGGCTCTGAACATGGTCTGCCTGTGTCTACTGCCACAATAACTTGTGATGGCACCAGAGCATCATATCTGCATCTCTCTCAGTCCCGGTCAGCACTGCTGCCAATGGGATTAGGCTCTAAAAATGTGAATTACACAAGATACCGATAGTCATGTCCCAGGCACCTCTAAGGGGACTTGTGGCTGGAGTTGAGAGATGAAAGAAACACAGAAGGAAAATAAAGTGTTACTTTTAGAAGGAGAAGGAAAAAAAAAATCAAACCTTAGAACAGTTTGTATCTGGGCAGAGTAAGTCTTGCACTACCTGGAAGGCTGTAAATCAATAACGAAGACATTCTATCAGAGAGGTTTTATTTCCAACGCGAGTTAATGGACATAAATCTCCTCCAGGCAATGGATGTAAAACATCAGACTGTGTGATCAAAGGGGTGGGGGTTTTAGCCTGCATTGGTTTTGTGTCTAAAATAATCTTCTCCCAGGAGAAATGGAATTTTGCTGTTCTTCCAGGGAGACAGAGAAGTTTGGTTCTGCACCAGCAGCTGCCCTGATGCCCTTTCCAGCTAAGGCATCAGTTAGAGGAATTCATAGCATCTGTGTAAAGGCAGCAGAACCCAAGTGTTGTGAGATGATTAGGGGGAACCCAGAAACCTTCTGGTAAAGAGGGCAGAACTTTGTCTGAGTAGTGCCTATCTTCAAATGTTTGCAAAGTTTTATTTATATACACACTGAAATGTAGATGCTTTCCCTGTTTGCCTGGATGAAGGCAAACAAAACCTTGCTCAAATCAGGTTTGAACCAAACCTTGTGCACCCTCCACCTCATCCTTCTGCTATCCAACAGGCCAGGTTATCTCCAAACACGCTGCCTTTTATTTTGCAGACTACACCAGGAATTTTGCCATTTGGTAAATGAGATCTGGGTTTGCCTCCCAAGGCACACATCAGTACTTTCAAAATGAATGGAATCTAGTCCTTGGATCTGTTGTTTTCCTTGGATCCTTCATTGGAATATGTCCATTCTTTCCTAAAAATAACTAAATGCTTCTGCTCTGGCATTATGGTACATTACTCCACAGCTGTGGACAGCAGTAAAACAAACAGGCTGCCCTATCAGGGAACATGAAAAATCCAATGTGAGCAGCAGGGGCCAAGGCAGGGGCACTGTGAAACCTCCCCCCCTTTCTGTATCAATAATTTAGCTGTAAATATACATTAACTATTGCCTAAAAAAAAAAAAAAGGATAGGATTCAAATTTCCAGTGTCACAGATACTAAAGGAAGTTTGCACGGCACTTTACAGAAATCACAGGAGACACGTTTTATCACAGTTGCTTTAAATTTTTTGAAACATTTAATCCCTTTCCAAAAGCTATTACAACATCTTGAATCCTTCACTTTCATGTTCATTATCTACCCTAATTTGAATATGGCAAACAGACCATATTGATTTAGCCCAGAACAATCCAGTGTGGGACTGACCCGTGCCCTTCAATACCAAGCAACACACTTTCAAGTACTTTAATAAAAGAAGTAACAACATAACAAATATAACTCTAGACAATTCTTACCTTCTCTTTTACAAGGACATCTGAGTGCATGTCATTTTGTACTATTTTATTTTACTTTTTAATAGGAGAAGCATAAAATTAATATGTCATGGCCGCAGATCCAGTTACCTGCTCCCACTGAATGATCTCCTTCACTCCCAGCACACATTCCAGCTGGGCAGTGCACCACCCCGAGCTCCTTTGGGCAGGAATTGGGCCAGATCTGGCAGGCTGGGGGAGCAATGCCTTTGGGAAGGCATCGTGGGTGGCAGCACAGGACAGTTCATGTTTTCACATCCTTGATTTCAGTCATTTCTTCCCTGCACCAAGACCACCTTGCCGACCTCAAACACTCCAAACACACCAACTTCCAAGGGCATCTGCAAAGCATTTTGTCTGACAGAGTGGTGATGGTGACATGGGCCAGTGGGTTTTGATCCTTCCCCAGTGCCAGGCAGTCGTGGGGCAGGACTGCCCAAGGTCATTGCTGCAGACCTCCAGGTAAACCCAGGGCCAGGCTGCAAAACAGGCTCTGATCACTCCGGGTGGTGAGAAAGGCAACCAAAGGCTCTGCCAGGCACATCAACCCTTCAACAATCAACAGGAACTGCAGCACTGGATTATCCAGGGATATGAACTATCTCCAGACCTCTGACTCAACAGGTTTGCACCTTATCACAAACTCTGGTCTCACAGCCTATGCAGGATATCAGAGAGCAGATGTCTGTCCCTGGGCTGTGCTCAGTGTGAAAAGCCCATCATATGTTTGGTTGACTTTCCTATAAGTTGCTCATGTCAACAAAATTAATGTGACATTTACAACTATTTTGAGGATAAAATGAAGTTGCTTAAATTATTCTGCGGAAGCAGCGTGAGACAGAATTATTCAGTCGACAAAATCTAATTAGGTGTAAATTATTTCAGGTTATATGAATTATAAAACCTTTCAGAGAGAACTCAAACTCAAGGCTCAATGTGATACACTGAATTAACATGCTGGGCATCTGTTTGCCAGAGTTGGGTTTCAGTTGGGGACAAAGTCACACAGGTAATTAATTTCATCTTTCTAACAGCCACCATGCTCAGGCAGGCAGAGGAAGCCATGCCCCACAAAACAGACATTTTCCTGCAGCTAGAAGGCTTTTCCTCACAGGATTGGAAGAATTTGAGAGCCAGTCAGTAGATGCAAAAAGCAGCTCTTAAGTCTTAACCCCGAGGCAGAGCTGAAGTTCCTGGTGCCTGGGGACAGCAAGAAGGGAATATACAGGCAGCAAGCTCTCCTTGGAGCCTGGTGTCCAGCTCCACCCTTCCTGCAGAAAATTCCTGTGTAGTGACACCAAGAAACATTTCAGCACGTGGTTAAGTTCAACAACCACGCTCACTTTTGTAAGTGTACTTTGATGCTCTGCAGGACCAGCATGTCCAGAAACCTGCCTAATTACCACGGTGTTTATTTCTCCTGCTAAGTTTAATTTCTGCTGTTTAGATGCAGAAATGCCATCATTAACTTCTACAAAGCCAAGCAGGACAACTTTGAACCCAAACTGTTGGTGGTTTTCATGGCTGAAAAGCAGGATGCTGAGAAGCTCCGAGGGTGACAGGGTGTCCTGTGCTGTGGCTATGGAGAAGTAATGGTGAGCAGCTGTATAACTGGATATTTTGGGTGGGAGAAGACAAGTGCTTCATGAGCTGAGCATCAGCTTTGCTCACTTGCTGTCAGCCTGGTGCAGAGGGAGGGTCTGGGCACTGTGGGAAAGAAGCAGATCCAGTTCCCACAGGGGGTTTAGAAATACACACTGGGATTTGACATGATCCTGATTTTCCATTTAAGTGCATCATGATCCAACACGGATTGCTACATCTCATCTGAGACTCCAGCCACCTTCTCACACTGCTTTCCAACTCCATGAACAACCCTCTGCAAGGAGACACAAGTTATTTACTACCGTTCACACTCCTTCTGTAGGGATCAGAGAAAATTACTGGAAGCAAAGCAGAACATTTGGTCACAAAGCCTTGAGAGGAGACACGCAAAAACCCTGCAGCCCTGATTTCCTCTTTCTCTTTAAAAAGTTCAGCTGTGCTGCTAAGCTCCAGCTGGGGCCTTTCTCAATGGATAGACACTGCAGCTTAGTTAAAAACGATAGCAATGCTATCAGCTGCTCTCTTGTTCCATTTCTACACAGAATGCATTTCTCACACACTGTTGACCACAATCCCTTGAAAAGACTGGTGAGAATTACATATTTTAGAGGCCACCTTTTCTGCTACCTCAAACAACACTCAGCAGTGAGTGAATTGGGAAAAAAACACCGTTAAAAACAATCAAGAAAGTAGACACAGAGAGAACATGTGTACTTCAAATGTTTAACAATTATTTGCTCAAACTGACTCTTCGTTTGCCTAAGAGACTTAATGAATAAAGTTTGATTCCTTGCTGCCTCACACTACCTGGAGCCAGAGGAGCGCACGCTGCCATTCCAGGCAGCCAGGCAGACTGAGCTGGATCTGAGGTGTGGGATGGACCTCTCCTCAGGAAATCCAGCTGGCTTGCCTGCACTCTCTGAGGTCCCCATGCTGCCAATTTTCTAACTGAAGGCTTAACTACAAAGAGGTTGGAAATACCAAGAATGGCCTCAGATGCATCTGAACACTTAGGCAGTGTCAGTACCCTTCTGTGTGCAGATTAACTGCACAGTCAAGAACAGATTAGAATAGAGAGAATCTATCATTTAGAAGGGACAGACAAAGTCATGCAGTCCAACTGCCATGGGCATCTCCTCTTCCTTCCCCCAGTATATACATATATGAGTGTATATACAGATATATAGAATACATTTAATAGTCAGTCCTAATCCTACACCAAGATGCCAGGGAAGATAAAGTCAAAGCAAGATAAATCCGCCACTCTTTGTTTCTATCTTTGTAACAAGAGCTGGTGGCAGTGACAGAGATCTGAAGATAAACACAAATCTGCTACGGTTCACTAACCTTCACTCCACGGTGATTGATAACTGTATTTTTAAGTGCTGCAGGTATCAGGCTCGGCTCTGGCTCTGTATCTCTCTCTCTATCCTGTTTGTAAGAACATGTTGCAATATACTCTAGGACTGAGGGATCAGACAGCTTCTCCAAGACCTCCCCCGTTCATGCCAGGACTGGAGATGGTGATGGAAGAGCCAATATCTCCCCAATTTCCCAGCCTCAGCAAAGCAGCGCGGCTGATGGGAACAGCAGGGCGAAAAGTAAAGGAAATTAAACCCAAAACAAAGCACAGAGCAGGAAAGGGCCTTTGTAACTACAAAGTGATTCCCTCCCTTCTGTCAACGCTCGCTCCCAATTCTGTGGGAGTTCAGGCTGCCACGTAATAGGCACTGTCGAGCCTTCCCCGGGGTGGCAGCCAAGGCCACTCACCCCACTATTAGAGGCCTGACAAGCTTTGTCAATGCAATCTACTGAACGCCGTGAGTGACAAGCGATCAATATTCCCCACTCTCATGGGTCATCACAGGTGACAGAGGTCTAAGTAATAAAACAGCCCTGGCTGCCTCCTCTAACTTAAATGCTTCCCCAGCCACAATATTTCTTTTTTGTCTAAGCGCCTCTAGCTAAATTCCTCCCAGATCGAAGCACCGGACGGGCCGCAGGTTCTGAGGAATTGCAGCGTGCCAGGATTGGTGCCGGCCGGGAGGGCTCAGCAGGCTGCAGACACAGGTTCAGAGAAATCCCAGACCACGAGCTCAGTGCTGGGATCTGCCAGCGCCAGGCCCTGGGGCTGCCCGGGGACACGAGGGGGGCGCGGGGACCGAGCGTGGCACGGAGCCACCTGCCCCAGTCAGCTCTCTGAAAACACTCCCCACAACGCCCCTCTTTCCCTAATTCATGAGCTGTCCTAAAAATTACTGGGAGGAACTACATCAACTGGCATTATGGTGCTAGCAGAAGACAAGAAGTGCTCTGCTGTAAATCCGAGGGAAGTGCTGATGGGACTAAACCTCTTGGGGCTGTTGAACCAGCTGGAAACACTGACCAGGAGGATCTTTAGAGCATGAAAAAACCCTCCTTCCTTCTAAACACTGGAAAGGAGTGTGCAGGTTTTAAAGGAATCCTCTGCTCCATTCCAGTCACCCACCCTTACCCCTGCCACGCCACGAGGCACCTGGTGGGGCAAGCAGGGCTGGCTGGATTTGCTCTGTACAGCTGTGCCACAGCCAACAACCACACAGAATCTCCTGCTTTTCTAAACCCACAGGCTACCCACCCTTAAATAACTTGTTTTACCACTGTGTGCCAAGGAAGAGCTCAGGCTTCAAAAAAATGCAGTGATTTACAGCTTAGAACCCAAATTAAAGGCAGATGAGGAAACCTCCCATGTTTTAGCCCTTATGAAAACCCTGCCCCAATTCCTGCTGTCAATAACCATTATGGACACAAGCCATCCATGTCCATCTGGGATCTGAATGTTGTCCAGTTTTTTCAGATGTTTAGAACCAGCTTTTATTGGGAATAATCTCTCTAACCAAACAGCTTTGCAAACACCACGTTTCACTACATTCCTGGGAGACAGGCAAGTGATACACACCAATTTATAGGGAATAAATGGAGACACAAAGCAGAGCCAGAGGCACAACTGGACACAAAACCCCATGGGAAAGTAATTTCACACTCTAAACTCTGGACAACAAATATGTCCTAGAAGAGAGTCTCTTCTAGGGGATGGCTGTCAGTTGTGAAATTCTGTTTAAACAGGTGGCAGGACGATGCTGTGTTGTTTGGAAATAATTGGGGCACTGTTTACACACCACTCTCAGTGATCTAAGCCAGTATAAAAATAGACTATAATGCTCAAAATCTCTATTTTTACACAAGTTCATCCTCTTTCACTACAAAAAGCAAATGAAACACCTAATTTCGCTTAAAACATGCATTTATTCTGTCAGTTATTTATAATAATTAAAAACTTTTCTAATTCAAAAAAAGCAACCCAGTTCACCTATGTCAGTGTGGTTCCCCCAGGTAAATGTTAGAGAGCTGAAATAATGTATCAGCAGGACTTTTTATGTGTGCATGGGACACTTGACCTGGAATGACGTGAAACAGAAAAAAATAACCCAGTACATGGGATTATGTCAGAAACCTTTAAAGGTTATCAATTAAATAATCTTCTCTCCAAGGGAAGCTGGGGTCTTTTTATGGTAAAGAAGAATAAATGGAGATGGGAACTCTGTAGCAACATCTTTTGGAATACACAAAAACAGATGAGGAAGCACATTTCCTAGAGAAAAACTGCCCTAACTCTCGGGATAAAATTAGATGTCTAATAAAGAAAAGGGTCAATGTTCTAATGTAGGATTTTGTTCTCTAACACACTTGACTACTGGCCAACTGAACCAGCTGGACAAGCACTGGAGAAGAGCATGTGGGAAGGATCTATTTCAGACCAAAGTAATCTTTTTAGTCACTAAATTCAGCTGCTTTTCGGAATGATTAGACAAAGGCTTGGCCGTTCCCACATCGCTGCAGAGGAAAGGCTGCAGCACGGGAGCTGCACCAAGACGAGAAGCAGCAGCCAAGCGCAGCCAGGCTGGGGAGAGCCCGGCGCTCCCGGGGCAGGCGGCGGCAGCGGGGCCTGCAGGGAGGGCAGAGGGAGAACAGGACGAACCCGCGGGTGCCGGTGCCCAGCCCTGCCCTGCCCGGGCCGGCCCAGCCGGGAGGGGCTCTGCCAGCAGGGGAGGGGATGCCCCTTCCAGTGCTCACCTGCCCTCCTGCTCCTGCTGCTTCCAAATGCCCGTTTTACACTGCACTGCATGAGCCCAGCTAACCCCACGCCGCACGTTCTCTCCGTTTTTCAGGAACATATTCCTCCTCACACTGGAGTTGGGATGCAGGTACAATACACAAAAATCAGGTGGGAGAGAAATAAAAACCGTGAGGCTTTATTTCTTCTCTCCAGAAGGTTACTACTATTCTCTCCCAGTCAGCCATCCAGCTTTTTTTCCCCCTCTGGCCTCAGAGGCTTTTGACTTTCTCTAGATACGACTCCAGAGTCATTTAAAAATAGAGAATGAAAGCAGTATGGCTACAACGATCTGATAGCATCACATACAGCTCTTAACCTAATTTATTACTGATGATGTAGTCATTAATGTACTCTGAACATGCACTATACACTCCTCTTTAATGAAAAAGTAGCTGGGGAAGCTCATCCAACTTGCTTCAGAAAGTTGAGTCCCTAGAGGCTTACATGTCATCTACCCTCAGATTTATCCAAGGCTGAAGGAGATATTTTAAAACATATCTTCTTGTTATTCTTTTAAAAGATAGTTCCCTTGATGCTGAGCCTTGAAAGTTTAGCAGATCTTATTACCAGGAGTGAACTAAACTAAAGCAATTGGTGTAATGGTTGTTACACTGTGGGTACAACTCGCTTGCCATGTTCTCTTCTCATCCACTTTCATCTCGAAGTGTTTATACGAGCAGGAAAAGTTGCTGCGATTTTTCTTCTCATCAGCAAGGAGAGAAGAAAGTCTGGCAAAACTAGACTGGGGAAAGCACAGGAAAAGGAACTATGGAAATAAAAGTCATTGGGAGAAATTCATACAGTACTCTGGGAAGATAAGAGGGACTGCAGAGACAGAAAGGCAACACAGCCCCGATCCAGACTCCCAGCAAGGACGGTCTGTAATTGGCTAACACTGACTAACGATGGAAAGGAACTTTTTAAAAGCCATCACACTTCTCTCCTCATGACCCCACTGATCTGCTGAAGCCTCTGGCTCCAGAAGCTCCCAGCACACGCCAGGTCTGCAGCCACGGCGCTGGGATGATCCCATCCTTTGGAAATCCTACAGCAAGCTCAGGGCTCAGGAAATCAGGAGCTCCAGGCCACAACAGTGCAACAGCAACCACTGCTAGGGAAGCACGAGGCTTCCTGGGGTATGAGGTAGAAAAAAAAAATTAGAAAACAAAACCAAAAATGCAAGAGAAATATAAACCCTCTGTCCCAGAACTGATGGTAGATCATGTCTCATGCAGTGAGAAGGCAAATCATTCTTTTGGAGAAAGACCAACCACAAGTAAAAACAAATGAACAGTAGGGGAAATTAACAGGTATGTGAGCCTGGAAAGTGCTCAGTGGGAATTGTATTTTCATGGATCAGGCCTATAAATCATCCCTCTCCTGTCCTACAGGCATGCTATCACCTGTAGAGGAACCACAGCTTTTCCTGCGAAGGAAAGAGCAATAGGGATTATCTGGATATGATGTTCCCTTCTGCATGCCAATTATGGTGCTAAAAGGCCAGCAGAAATATTTAAGAAGAAGGAAGTCAACACCTCTTCATTCCTGTCTGGTGAGCAGCTCTTCATACTTTTCATGCTTTATCAAATGTGGATTGTGTCTGCCCAGGAAGGTTAAGTGCAGTGTTAAGGTCTCCAGGTTAACTGCAGTGTAACTTTGTCAGCATTTCCATTCCTGTCTCTTTCTAGAGGATTTAAATACTCAAAGCTAAACATGCAACTCAAAGCCAGTTTTAACCTGCATGATCCTAGGCTGGGGGCAACTTTTTCCCTTCTGTGGACACAGAGCAAATTCTTACTCTTAATTGATTCTAGCAGTTCTTTTCTTTCTTCCAACGTGTTCGGAGCAAAAAAGACAAAGATCAAGTTATTTTGAGTATAGGAGCTCGGACATGATCCAGTCCAGCCAGACTCCACCCCTGTCTGGAGGCTTTGTCCTTTGTGAAACCCTTGGCTGTGACTGCTGCCAGGGGAGCTCAGGGCTGGAGGAGGCATCACTCCTGCTGGAATCCTCTCTGCTGACACCAGGAGGACCACTGAACGTGCTGTGTTAGGCTAAATGTCTTTCAGGTCCGTGTTTACCTAAGATAGCATTATTTGAACGTGTCTATTTGTGATCCAATTCACCTGGAGCGCCGCTCGATCCTACAGGAATAAGACAAGGACGTCCCATATGGTGGCAAGGTAGAAAATCTCCTCCAGTGCAAACCACCTCTGACCTCCGGGATAATAAATTCTTCTGCAAATGACTGGGCAAAGTCCTGGAGCCTGTGTGCAGGGAAGATAAACAGCCCTCTTTGTCCTCGGGGCCAGAAGTGGCCATTGTGTGGAGCTGGCCCAAAGGATTAGTGCTGCCATGATTATTTGTGTTATATGAGCTATTTCAGGAGCTAATTGACCCCGGCACAAAAGCCGGGTGAGAAAGGCTTTTGTAGCTAATAGAATGAGCAATACAGAAAAGGGTAAGGTGCTTTGAGCAATTGGGCCACAGTATACAGACACTGACTCAGTTTTAGCTGACAGCATCAAGCAGGGCAATCTAATCTCCCCAGTTAGCACTAAATCAGCCTGGTATAAATGAGCCCATGACAGAACACGGAGAAATGGGACTTGCTAAAAGGATAACTGAGGATAACTGCCTTGTGAAGCATAAATATTGAAGATGTTCAGAACTCTTCGTTGCTCGAGCTAAGCATGCCTGGCAAGAGCTGTACAGGCAGAGCTGCTGGATACTCAAATCTCTGCTTTTTGAGGGCATGGTGGTAAATGTCAGTGTCTACATAAGGTATTCTGAAATTATAGATGTATGTTCCCTCCTTCCTTGCCTCTCTTGAGTGCCTAATGGCAGGGGAAGGTATTGACACTAAGAAACTGACGGGACACTTGAGCACTAAATCATAAAGCAACAACAACAAAAAACAAAGCCATTTTCTCCAGGATGACAGGCATGAGGAGGATGGGCTATGGCTGTAGTGTACAATCATCCCAGAGTAAACTACTTGCCCCTAAATTCACTGGTGAAGAATCATGGATTCATTACGGTTGGAAAAGACCTCTAAGATACTTGTGAAGAATTATGTATTTAAGGGGGAAAAGTGAAGCTGAATTTAGAACTGAACATATTTTTTTTGGCATTTAGTCACAACTCAGCAAAGCCAGTTTTATCTCAAATTCAGAGCTAAACATACATAAAGGATATGGTGAAAAAATTAAATCACCCTGACCTTTCTGAAGCCACTAGAAAAGCTGCTGCAACATAATGCATTACAAATTCTGCACTAAATATGGTGCACAAGAGAACACAGCCTTGTAAATATGCAACAGAAGAGAAATAATCATATTCATAATTTATTTATTGAACCTACATGGACCCCTCACTGCACTATCCAAGGCCACCACAGGCATAAAGGAATTAAACAGCACAAAATCCCAGCCAAGAAAAGCAGAATTTATAGGTGCTTCACAAATGGGGTAATGAGGCAGAGAAAAGAGAAGGTCTCTGTGGACAGACTGAGCCTAAACCAGAGACAAAGTCGAGTCTGTGTCCCCTGAGCCGACACACTTTAGTGTGGGATTATTATCCCCTGCATGTGTTTCAGCAGTGCCCATGCCAAGGAGGAGCTCCCTGCCCAAACGTGTCCCAGCCTCTCCATGAAGCAAAAGGCTTCCAGACCTTTCTGCAGTCCTACAGCAACATCCTGAGGACCAGCAGGGGAGAGGACGGGGCAGCCCCAGCAGCTCCCATCCCACGGCGTGTCACTGGTCCCCAGCGTATCCCACTGCACTCCGACAGACCTTCACCCCGACACCGTCCCAGGGGTGTTCCCTGGGGAGAAACACTCGCTCCAAGGTCTGCATCTACAGCTCAGAGGCAGCAAAGGGTGCTCTGGCTGCGCCCAACACCCCCACAGCTCAGGGCACAGGCAGCTCCGAGCAGGGCCTGGTGAATGCCCGGGGCTGGGACACAACCTCACCCCATCCTACACCGGCAGCTGGGCACGGACACAGCAACAGCACGGACACACCCCGGGGCTGCGGGGCCTGGAAGTCACCGTGTAGGCGATTTCATCACTGTTATAAACGAGGCTTGGATTTTTAGGAAAAAGGGCAAAATCAACTCGTTTATTAAAAAAAAAGCAACTTGGAGCGGGAACCCGGGAGTAGCCCAGGCTCCACTCGACAACCAGAAGAGCAGAAGGCAACGCTCTGGGTGCTCCCTTGGACACAAGCGCCTCAGGAGAACCCCGGGGCCAAGCCCCTGAACAGTTCTTATGCCCTCTGTCCATCTATGATTGGTGCATTTTGGATCCTTCATGTGACTGGCTCGTTTCTAGGGCTCTGGTTGTTCTTTTTGAGGAACATTCCTGTCCAATCATTTCTCCAAGGCGTCGTGTGATTGGTTCCTTCTTTTTCTCTTACATCATTTTTCTAGGTCCTTCTGTAAACCTCCACCCATCCTGCCCATTTACCGCCCCACCCAGTGTCCATATTTTAATATTACAACTAACAACTATATAATTTAACAATAACTAGCCTACAGAACATCCCATAACATCATCAACTCCCAAAACATTAATTTCATTTATAACAATCACCTTACAGAGAACCACGGGTTCTGAATGAAGACGATGTTTAACAGCCCCCATGTGGGTGGTGAGCACCTGCCTCAGCACCCACAGCTCCACTGCCTCAATGGTCAGGGACAAAGGCAGCCTCACAGGGCAAGGGTTAAAGTCACTTTTTGTTCCTGGGCCTCTCCACACAATGCAAACCTACTTAGCGGAGGTAATGTTTAAAGCACACTTATTTCCATGAAGCAAATCCAGTGTGTAATTCCAGGATTAGTCCAGAAACTAAGAAGCTTTCTGTTTCCAGCAAAGTTAGTTTCCATTTCAAAGTTTAGTTAGGCCTTAGAAGTTAATCAAAACACAGAATTTCACAGTTTCACATACACTTGTTATAAGCAGAGAGATCACCAAATTAAAATACATACAATTGTAATGCTGAGAGAGGATTCTTTATTATTTCTTTTATTCAAATGGATGCGGAAAAAAGAAGAGGAAGGGAGGAGTCAGTAGCAACATGTGCAGGTTCACCACTGACACTGAAATCCTTGTGGGAGAGGTTTTACAGGCCATGAGACTTGTAAAGATCTACAAAGATAAAAACATCTATTTTTAATGCCTCTGTAGGCATTAATACGTCTACAGACATTGGACAATAATGACAAAATCTAAGCAGGCTCCTCTGGAGCACCAACATGTGTATGCACCTCAACTTTCAGGAGGGAGAAGGGAAAGAACCAAAGCTGGATTTATCTCAAACTAGGTATGAAGCAAGAACCACCAGTTGGTTAAAATAAAAACGTCTCAGGTTCAATGTTAAAGTTAGCACATTCATAAAAATTAAGGGCCTGCTTTTTTTTTGTGTATCCTTCTATAATGAAAACCTCAACTTTTAAAAGAGTAACACAGTCATGAGCACATGTCTTCTATTCCCTTAAACTTTTCACAGTACTACTAGAAAGAACTGGGATATTCTGCCTAGACTTAAAAAAGTATTGATGTGTTTTTTCTACACCCCCAAACCAACTGAATCACACCTAAAACCCTATTTTAAACAAAGAAATAATTAATGCTCAAGTCCAAACATGGAGCAAGTCCTCATGGAGCAGGGAGTCTGCTGGCAGCAAGGCAGGACCATCAATATTTGGGACCATGGGCTCTGTGCTCCAGTGGTGGCAGCTTATAAAGGGTTATTCAAGCAGACATAAAGCAATACAAATATTATAGATGGGGTTTTCACATGGATGGATGTAGTTCTTGTAATTCTCTTTCTAAAGTGCTCACATGCTTTTAAACATCCCATCCTAAACAGTGATAAAATAAACATTGAATTGAGTGAAGAGATAAAAAAAAAATGGAAAAAAATAAGCATCTATTCTTGAGTCACTTACTGATGTCCTACAGGTCATTTTTTTGGTAAAATGCACATTTATTGACCAAAAACTCCCCAAAGAGCAGATGTGGCAGTGGAAGGAGCCAACTGCTCCTGCTCCCTCTGCACTCACCAGGGAGCTCAGCTGTGCTCCACCACAGCAAATAATGTTCCTTTGCTGGAAAGGTTTCCCTGGAAGCTGCAAAGGACCTTGCTCATTTTAGGCTGCACACACCATAAGGATTTTGGGAAAGGCCTTTTCCCTGACTGCTGAGGCCCGCAGGCTGCACACCACTCCACACTGCATTTTTCTCCGCACGAAGGTGCCTGGTTTCTGAGAAGCTCAAGACCTTAATGGCAGGTTACACGAGGTTACTTAACGATTTTCCATCCTCCTCCCAGCTGTCTCAATTCCACAGGATAAAGCTCCCTTGGCCCAAAGCAAGGCTTGTTCATGCTAACTTTAATTGTGCTCTGTCCAACAGCTCTGCTGCGTTACCAACTGCTCACTGTGTGCCTGGAAATCAAAGGTAGAAATGCACACTCCACGGAATGGCTTACATTAGTGCCATTAATTCCTACTTTCAGCATAATCCTTCATCTGGGAGTTATTCCACAACATAGGAGTTAATGACACTAATATAAACCATCCCAATGTAGCATGTGTTTCTTTAGCTTTTATTCCCATGACTAAATGTCTTTTTAATGCACTTTTATTTACCGTGATGGAAATAGTTTTTCCTGCTTTACTCCATCAGAAGACTGGGTCTGTCACATTAACCCTTTTCTGGGCAAAGCTCTGCAGACATATTTCCCATTATGACTCCCAAATTAAAACCTTCTGCTGACATTCCAGCAGTGCACTACAGCCCTTTCAAGAGCTGAGACCTAATGGAAACCCTGAAAGAGGGATGTTAATGGCCTCAGTGGGCTGTGGGATCTCCTGGTGACACGGTGCCCACAGCTCGGCCAGCCTGGCCACGGGAAGCCTGGGACTGAAGAGTTTTGGGATCAAGGAACAGATCCTGGTGCACAACAGCCCTGGGTCCCATTCCCTGGTGACACTCTTACCCAGCTGATGAGGAGTGGGGAATGAAGTGCCTCTGGATTTTCTCAGAGGTGTGAAATACAGGCAGAGAGGGGAAGTGGATTAGAGGGATGGAGGAAAATACTGCTACTCCCCAAAGAAGGGATGGAGAAATTCCTCATGAAAAAATGGTCTTTCGCTGGAGGAAGTGGGCAAGGAGGGAAAAAGCACATAAAAAAGAGTAATGAAAAGAAAGCAAAGTATATTATTTCATCTCTATTTCACTTTCCCTCCACTGCACCGTCTGCCCAAGCAGAGCCCATCCTGTTTTTGGCCTTCTAAGCTGGAGTAACTTTAATGTTCACAAAATTTTCATTTTCTTTTTTTTTTAATTATAACTTTTAGAATTAGGGTTAACTTTTCTAATCTTTCTGTATTCTCTTATGTCCTCCTTCACTGCTGCTAACTACAGGGCAGGTGAGGAAGAGCAGGTAGGAGAGGAAGGACTGAAAAAAGGCTGAGAAGTAAAACAAAAGCAGTTTACCTCTGAACACTACATTAAGAAACAAAGTTTAAACACTCTGAAATGTTCAGTTCTCCCTTCCAGTTTACCTAATGCTGCTCAGAACGCAATCTCCTTTTTAAAGCCTTTAAAAGGAAATGTAGAGAGCCATCTTTAAACAATCCTCAGGGATTTTCTAGATTGTATCCACGAAGGAAATACCTTCCTGCAGTGACACTGCACTGCATTAACCCAGCAACTCAGCAGACAGCACTTCTCCAGAGTTACACAGCATATAAATACAAGGCATATGAGCAGCATAAACATGGGACACTTGCCAAAACATAATTCTGTTTCGTAGATCTGAGACTGTATCTAAGATGTTCAAAGAGTCATAAATAATGCAGGGGGAGAAGTCAACAGGCTCAGGCCTAATAGATGGATTTCAATAAATTCAGGCTAAATCCTTACCACAGAAGATGTCTATTGATACCTTCTGCTAAGACTTCAAAAAGCACAAAAGTGTTTTGAGGCTCTCACTTTTTATTATCGAAGAGATCCATTTCAAAAAATTTCTCTATTAAGTAAATTCCTCCATCTGATTAGTTTCTTACAGTAAAGATCATTTACCCTTGGGTTTAGATTTGAAGCATAAGAGGCTGAGCCTGAGATTTTTGTGGGGAACAGGGAGATTAAGGATAAGTAAGTTTTTAATTTAAATAGAAAATGTTTTGAATATTAACTGGTTGATCTGAAGGTTCAGCGATGAGCGCCGTAGGCAAAGAGCTTGTTCTTTGGCACAGACACCCCTGAGGGGAGGGGGAGCTCAGAGGGAGGGCAGGAATGCAAACCTCGAAATATCACAGATCTGTTACCACAACCACCAGAAAATCAGTTAGCATCAGTATGATTTTAATTTTGGCAGTGAGATAATAAAGCCACAGTGAGGGTGAACATAGTGAATTCTGACAGAAAATGAGAGGAAGAAAGAAAAAGATGTGAAAGTAAATCTAGTTCTTCTAGAAAAGCAATCTTGGCTACAGAAGTTAATGATAAAAACATGCATTTCTACTGAAGCAGTTTTGTCTTACCCATTAGAAGTTGAAATGGAACCTACTCAAAAGAAACAGACCTTGTTAAGAACATCAGATCGTGAACATTCACAGGCACTTAGCTCCAGTAAAGCCCCTGATTGAGAGAGGGCTCTGGAGCTCCACGTCTGTTCCTCACCCAAGGCAGGGCTGGCACAAGGGAGAGGTGGGGACTCCTCACCCACAGGCCCGGCTTTGCTGGCTGCTTGTGCCAGGCAGAAGCACCAGGGAAAAGGGACACAATAAAAAACAGGTTTGAATGATTCCAGCACAAGATATTATCTCCCCTTCCAGCCCTTGCCCCTCTGTTTCCTTGGGCCACTGCAGCTCCAACAACACAACTGCTGGAGCTGTGTGGGGCTCTCGGCTGAGCTGCCCCTGCCTGCAGTGGGCAAAGACAGAGCCAGACAACCAGAGAGAGCTGCCAGCACAGGAGACAGTCTGCAAACATCCAGGCTGTATTTTTAATTTTTTTTTTTTTTGGATGCCATGAAGGGAGAAGGAAGGATTTAAAACCACCATGAAGTGCAGTTTATTTAACCTTGGGAAGTGCAGCAATGCTTGAGATGCTGAAGCTCCAGGTGGGCAGGCAGAGATAGCTCCCTTTATGTGAGTGCAAAATGACTTTCTGACTCCTTTTGACCACCAGTCAAATTGTTCTAGCTCTCCTGCTGTTGTAATTTGAGAGTCTGCAGTCTGTCCTTTCCAAGAACCATTTGGGAGCAATATAAATGGGGACCTTCTTTGGGAGGAAGATGCAACCTGAAACAAAGGTCTCTTTAACCCCCAGTGGGGGACAGGCTCACGAGCCTCTGTGGGACACTGGAAATCTCTCCCTTAAAAAATAACAAAGAACCTCGTGATGCTGTGGAGTGAATTACACTTCCTGGTCTCTTGGGACCACAGTTCTGGACTTCTCAGAAAGAAAAACTTCAATGAGAATAAATGAAAAGGCTCAATCCAAACTCATGCAAGCACTTGTGGGTTTTCTTTTCAGGGGCCAAACACATTAGAATCAAGACTGTATTTTCCTGCTAAGGACCAGGAGCCGCTTGAAAGAGGAAAGGAGCAGACTGGGAGCTTGGAATACCACATGAATGGATAAGAAATACCCACAGCTCAGTATTTTCTCTGGAGAGTGCAATCCAGGCAGTGCTGTACAGCTTTTACACTACCCAGGTGTGACACTGGGTATGTATGGATCCCTAAAGCGACCAGAAGATGGAGATTTATGACCCTGCTACTACTTCAAATAACACATCCAGCCCTTGATCAAGCAGTACAGACTTAGGCTTGGAAAAGTAGAAATCTTGGATGCATTCTCTTCCCAGGTACAACTCCACCCAGGGAACTGTTCCCTCCACAGCTGTGTGTCTTTAAGCCCCTCTCACTACCTGTCCCCTCTCCTCACATATTTTCCAAGTGCCCCCTGAGCTGGCAGAGGAGGGTGGTGCACCTGTGTGACACAGGATGGAAAGTGACCCCTTCCTTGGGTTGGTTTGGTTTCAGCTGTCTCTCTGTGGCAAACTCAGAATACCACGTTTCTTTGCAGCCACTCGAGGAAGCACAGCTCCTGCTCCCAAGGCCCTTGGAATCAAAAAGGGATGGGCACCCAATTAAAAAAGGAACAAAAAGGTTAGGAGAGAGAAACAAGGGTGGTAGAATGGAAGGTGGTCGCTGTCTTCTCCCTTTTGTCACTGATCCCCTCTTTAGAGACAAGATAAAAAGCAGCCAGTGAAAAGCCTAACCATTCATTTTCCTTGGTACTGAGATCAGAAGAAACTAGCTGTGTTTTTTCCTAAAAAGACACACCATAACCTTTACCAAAAAAAAAAAAAACGCTGGGATTGCTTTAGGCTTCTCGAGGATTTCCTGCAGGAAGCGCCCTGGAAAATGATGGAGATGACAACATGTGCTTTTCAAAACATAATGTCTCCACGGACATTGATATTTTACACACCGCATTCATATTCTAAAAATAGGTGACAAAAAACTAAACTTGAAAAATAAAAAAGAACTAGAACCAGAAATTCCTGCAGTGTTTTCTCCAGCAAGCAGTAAGTGCACAGTCTATCTTTCTTAAGTGCAATACACTCCACTATCAATTTGTGCACTGGACCATTTTTCCTGAAAGCAATATCCCCAAACATAATACAGTGTTTATTTAGCTCTACAATTGCATTACCAGTGTTTCAGAGTTTAAAACAAAATGAAGACAAATCAAAAGACCTTGGTAAAAGAGGGGGGAAAAGTGTATTACATCAGGTTCAGGAAAGCTACAAGAGAGGCAGGGAGCACAAGGGACCAGGATTTGTATCCAAAGAGGCAACACACAGAAGGATCAAGTAAAGGCTGACCAAGATGTGCAGGCAACAGGCTGAGGCGTCTATTACTTTGAGAACACATGGACTTCTTGTTCTCCATATGGCAGCTCTGCTTTCCTAAGAACTCTACCTGTTGGCAGATGAGAGATCCTGCTGTTTGCATCTGAGGCAGGCGGGGAGTGGAGCTGCATCCTCTGGCTCAGGAGCACGGGAAGGGTTTGATGCAGAGCAGGGGAACACTATGGAACTCTTAAAGGTGTTGGCTTGATCAAAGCCTCCCTCACCAAAGAGAGATCTCCATTTTACACATGGGAAAAACTGAGGCTCATAAAGCAAATTAGAATCAGGTTTAGAGTTTTGAGCTAAGCCTCCAGGACTTGTTTTATGGATAAATTCTGCAGCCATCCCGTGCCTTGGTTTGACTGTCTACAGGACTACAAATATCATAGCCTGAATTTTCACCACTGGTTAGCAAAATTTACACTTCCTTTGAAAAGGCAGGTGAAATGCAATGAGCAACTCTTTTAAACAAAATTTGAACAGCAGGGCTGATTGCTTTCTTACAGCACCAAAACTGAGTCCACTCAGGAATGCTCCAACAGAAACTACCAATAATGCTAATAATAATCCAGAGATTCTGTGCACAAACTGTCTAGAGCCCCAAATAACCCAAAGGCATGCAGAAACTGTCAAGTTACAGCAAGTTTATTGTTTTTGCATTGCATGTCTTACAAGACAATTTTACTTGTTAAATATGCTAAATTCCACTTTTAATTTATGTATGACCAAACATCCCTTATAAAGTTTTAAGAATGTTTCCTTCTAATTATGGTCCTATCTTCAGCTCATTTACAAAGTTTGCTTATAGGTCTGTACAGGTTTAAATCCATTATTATTGCAAGGATTATGTTCACCTGGAGGGCAGGTTTGCTTCTCCACAAAGCAAACCTCCATGTAATTAAAGAACAGCTCCTTCACTCCTGCCTAACGTGACTGCACCAGGCATCAGATACACAAGTGTTAGTACACACCAGGAATTGATAGAGCTGGTGAAAAACAGCATTTGGTGTAGGAAACTGCAGCCCTACAATGCATTTGGACTTATTAATGATGTTACCCACAGGGATGCCAGCCACGGTGATGATCTCTGTCAGCTGAGCACCCTGGTCCTCATGTGACACAAATCCTTCTACAAATCCGAATGACAGCTCCGTGACAACAGGGGAAGCTTCTTTCTAGGCTTTGAGCCTGCATTTCTACTTATCAACAACAACAAACACACTAGAAACAGAAGCCATTTGCTAACTGCCCCCAGAGCATCACAGAATGTCCTGAGCTGGAAGGGACCCTTGAGGATCATCGAGTCCAACCCTTAGCCCTGCACAGGACATCACCGAGAGTCACACCCGGTGCCTGGCAGCGCTGTCCAAACGCTCCTGGAGCTCTGGCAGCCTCGGGGCCGTGCCCATTCCCTGGGGACCCTGGGCAGTGCCAGCACCCTCTGGGGGAAGAGCCTTTCCTGATCTCCAGCCTGACCCTCCCTGGCACAGCTCCAGCCCTTCCCTGGGTGCTGTCCCTGGTCATGAGAGTGAGATCTGTTCCTGCCCTGTGCTGCCCCTCGGGAGGATGTTGAAGACCACAATGAGGTCTGACCTCAGTCTCCTCCAGCTGAACACTCCAAATGCCCTCAGCCTCTCCTCACAGGGCTTCTCCTCAAGGCCCTTCCCCATCCTCCTGGCCTCCTCTGGATACTCTCTAATGGCTTCATGCCTTTTTTATATTGTGACACCCAAACTGCCCCAGCTCTGGAGATGAGGCCACCCCAGCCCAGAGCAGAGCAGACAATCCCCTCCCTGGCCTGGCTGGCCATGCTGGGCCTGGTGCCCCCAGGACAGGGATGTCCCTGCTGGCTCCAGGGCACTGCTGGCTCAGATCCCACTGGCCATCGACCAGGACCCCCAGGTGCCTTTCTGCTGCACCATTGTTGGCTGAATCTTTTCAAATAAATCACGACATCAGGAAACATCCTGTATCCCAGCTCGAAGCCAGCACTGCGGAAAACTACGTAGAATCATAAGACGTTTTGGTTGGAAGGGACCTTCAAGACCATTTACCTTCAACCCCCTGTGATAGGAAGGGACACCTTCCACCAGATCAGTTGTTCAAAGCCCCATCCCAAGAGGTGTCCTCCTGTTATCCCTCACCCTGATCTGCTGAGATTTCAAAGATCATTGGATGAAGTCCATTTTAACTCTGAGTGGAGCCACCAAGTACTGCTGCACATCCTTGGTGCACCAGACTGTCCATGTCCTGTATCCTCTCAGCAAAGTGTCAGCTGAAAAGGTATTGAGAGATGTAAATGACTGAGCATGCCTGGCACCGGGTCCCAGCCCTCTGGAGCAGCACTGGTGGCACACGGCCCCAGCCAGCTGGCACACACGGCTCTGAGAGAGCCTTCCCAAAACACCCTCGTACTGGGAGCAGAACTAAGGCAGCCGCTGGAAAGAGGCTCCCAAGTGAGCTATACGGTGTGTGCACAGGCAGTGCCTGCCAGGCAAGCTGCCCATGGGGCACAGGAACCGGGCAGGGAGAGCTGGAGCCAGGCAGGGAGAGCTGGAGACGGGCAGGGAGAGCTGGAGAAGGGCAGGGAGAGCTGGAGATGGGCAGGGAGTGCAGGAGACGGGCAGGGAGCACCAGAACTGGACAGAAACACCAGAGCCTGACAGGGAGCACCAGAACCAGGCAAGGTGCACCAGAACTGGACAGGGAGCACCAGAACCAGGCAGGGAGCACCAGAACCAGGCAGGGTGCACCAGAACTGGACAGGGAGCACCAGAACCAGGCAGGGAGCACCAGAACCCGGCAGCCAGTGCAGCAGCAGGAGTGGCTGTCCAGCCACAGCCACCGTGCCAGCGACTCCTGCCCAGGCTGACAGCGTGCAAGAGAGCACCAGCAAGCCTTCCTTGGAGCATGTCTAATCCAAATGGCAGTGTGGAAGTCTGGAAGCCTATCTGGCAATTTTATATCCAGACATTAGGCATGATGAAAGCGTGGTGGAAGGACAATGTGAGAGAAAACATGCCAGATTTTGCAAGTGTGGACATGGCCTTAAATTTGTATTGGCCAGGAAAAGACAAACTGTCACCCTTCTAATAAGCCCTGCTCAAAGCACATCCTTTTGGAAAACGAGCTGGACAGACATTTATCTCAGCCAGGGCAGAGATGACTTTATTTTTGATGGAAGTTGGCAGGAAGGAAGCCAAGGAGGCTGAGCTGCTACATGTTTGCAATGAGAGAAGCGACTGTGAATGTCCATCTCACACTCTCTTGCACAGTCCACCAGAAGGGGAACGCTGCATCATTCATCTGCACGTCAGGACACAGATATGCTTTCCCATACTACACCTCAAGGCCTATAGATGATTTTTAGCTGAAAATTGTTTCCCAGAGCCTGGAAGATCTCAGAACTTTGGAGCAATTAAAATTCACTCCATTTCCTTCACCTGTTCTGTAGTGTTGTCCAAAAAGTCTGTGCAGTTTATTCAGTGTGGCTTACTTGCCTTAAACACGGAAAGAAGCTGTACAAACAAATCCTTCTAAGGAAATCTATGGGCTTTAAAAGACTAGACTACACTAACCTCTGGAAGAGAACAGTGATATCGGTAAACTCTTACACTTAGAAAGTAATTAAGACTGAGTAAATGAAAAATGCTCCAAGAGAAGAGCTCAGTACTTCCAGCAGCGAGGCCTTCGTTTTTGGCATGAATTCTCCCTTTTTTCAGTGCGCTGGGAGGAACTGAGGGGCTGGAGGGGTGCAGAGGAGGTGGGGGATGCTGTCAGCACGCTGGTGCAGACCAGGCACCCCTCCATGGGAGAAGGCCATGCTGGAGCTGCTGCCGTGCCCCGGCACGGGCGGCCGGGCTGCCTGACCCACCTCCCTCCCCACCACGTGCCCATCAATCTGCTCCCCCTCCGCCGTGGTTCTGGGGATTGACTGATTATATTTATCACACTTGTAGTTCACAGGGCAATGGTTTAAATTTCATTCAATACACTCCATCTGGGAGCGCTTTTAAAACACACCCACAAGCACATTTCTCCCTCTCACCCCGCACCCCCGCAGCGATCAGCCATCTGTACTCTGGAAACAAATCCTAAAAAATTATTCTAAATTAAAAACTCATTTTAAAAGAAAAGTAGTATTAAACTGTTTTATAAACATAATAAACCACAGTAAGCCTTGGTTGCAATAAATATCCAACTCTTGCCTACAGCTATTAGAATCCACAAGCGTATTTTTAAGTTTGCTAGCAAACAGTATATTTATTCTGACCATGATTTGTCTTCTGTGGTTTAGTGCTCTCTCATGTTTCTTTCATATGTTTACAGAGGTGGGGGGAGAGAAGAGAGAGAGAAAGCAGGCTGTCCTGAAATCTGTTACAGACTCCGGTAAGCCCTGATGGCTCTTGAAGGACTGCCACTTCTGCACTGGGGCTGGCTCGGCCTGGAGACAGTGGTGTCACAAAGACATGCACTGTCCCTCCCCTGCCTCAGCTACCTCTGATTAAATGTGGTCAGATCGGTCACAGAAAAAAAATAAAAGGAGAACAAGAGCAAATTATAGCCCATTGTGCAGAGAGGCACCACAGTGGGAATTTGCTGCCTCTAGCAGAGGTGCCTATGTACAAAAATAAGGGTATTTGTGGGAGGATGGAGGAAGGCAAGAAAGAGGAGAGGCAGACTGGGGTAGTGACTGAAGACAGAGGCAGACACAGTAAGAAAATCAACATTAAATAACAGGGTCATAGTTGGGTAGAGGTGGTTTATCCGTGTAGCCCTGAGATAACACCCATGTGCTGCTCCGTAACGCCAAAGAAATCAGGATGCTAATTATTTCTGGTGTATGGGGAAAAATACCATATTTAAACATCTCAAAGGATTTATAACCCAGTAGACCTGTTGGCTGAGCAGAAGACGTTGCTCGGTGTTGGTAAGGAAAAAGCTGATGCTCCCCCAGGCTGACGGGAGCGGGCAGAACGAGGGGCACCGCACGGGGCAGAGCCTCGCCCCGCGGGCAGGGGTCAGCCCGGGGGCTCCCCCAGCTGCAGCAGGCCAGGCACGAGGGATGTGCAGCCACCCCAGTGCATTCCAGGCACTGGCAGCAGGGGAGGTGCCTCCTGCCTCGGTGCTCCCCCCAACCCCGACGGAGCCTTTCCACTGCAGCCCTGCGGGTTTATGTCAAAACACTCCGCATGTGGCCATGCAATGACTTCAGAAGAGAAGTACACTTGATTTTTATCAGATGTTCCAGGCTATGGTTTTATAAACTGATGGAACACGTGTCAGCAAAAGCCCCTAAGCAGTCCTGCTGCCTTCAGAAGTTAGTGGCAGATGTATTGCTTTCAGAGACCTTGTGTGGAAAACCTGTGCACCACCTTGTGCTTTGCGCCCCCTGAAATCACCAGATTTTTATTGCATTCAACTATTACCAGTTACCTTACTGAGATGTGATCTGAACAAAACAAAGCAGGTCCACTCAAAGGTCTCCAAGGAGGAGGACACCTTCCATGCAAGAACTGCACCAGGCTTTGGGGGATTGGGTACTTCCAAAGTTTCTTCAGGTGCATTAAAAAGAAAATCAGTGCAATCAGGTAAACTACAGAGCTATTCCTTCCCATTTTCAAGACAATTATAGCTCATGATGTGTGAGTAACTAATACAAGTTAGGTTTTAATGACTGGAATTCATAATGCTACCCAAAAAAAGAGGAAAGGGAAAGTGATGGAAGGCAGAGAAGTCCTAAGCAAAGCCCCCACACTAAAGAATTTATAAGCAAGAAGAACAAACGTTCTCCTTGGGAATTACTCAAAGCAACACAGCAAAGAATTATAGCACATAAACTAAGGTTACATAAACAGTCTAATAAAATCCTGGGACTGATTTATGGAGCAGAGACATCTTGTAGTGTACTTCCATGGACAGCAGTTCCTGCTCAGAACAGCAACCATGTTGCAATTAGTAAAAACCAACAGAGCATCCCATCTAAGAGGGGACAATAATAAAAGCCAAACATATAAACAAATAGCCCAAACCAAGAAAACCAAACTCTTCTTCCTATAGGCAGATACATAAAGTAATGGCTTGGAAACTTTGATCTTCCCTGAAATAACATCTGTGAATGGGTGCAAACACGGATTTACCTAATTTTTAAGGCAAAATTTTGGTTCCCTGGAAGAGGTGACTTTCTAAAATTAAACACAGGGCAGAAATGATGCCCAAGGAGCCACAGCTCAGTGTGTCACATGGGATGGAGCACATTTTTGCAGTCCCAGGGCTGGTATCTGCTCTCCATACAACATTTTTCTCATCACAGAATATTCTGAGCTGGGAGGAACCCACCCAAGGACCATCAGGTCCAACTCTTCACTGAATGGCCCATACACAAATCAAATCTCACCTTGGTGTTTATAGCATCAGGCTCTAACCAATTATTTTACTGAGGTTTGTGGCAGAGCTGGCTTTGGTGCCAAGGTCAGAGACAACATCTCAGTGTACAAAGCCAAGAGAACACCAGCAGTCCCTCCCTGCCCAGCCTTTCCAGCCCTCTGTGCCACCCGTTCACTTTGCCCTGCCCAGCAGCCACTCCAGCCACGGACCTGACTGACACATTTTACTGTCCCCCTGACTGACACATTTTACTGTCCCCCCGTCCTGCCCATCCCAGTCACGGCAGGGAGTCCTTTGTGCAATCTGCCTACAGTTCTGGTCAGCAGCTCTCAGGGAGAGGGGCTGGGAGGATGGCAATGCACTGAGTGTCCCTGTGGTTTGTGTGACAGGATTCACATCATCCCGTGCACTCGAGGCTCTCATGCAGTGACTCTGTTTTAAATATAAGCCTTATTCCTGCAGATAAAGTGCAACCAATGCCACAGCCTTAAGGGATGGCTCATTTAGGTTGTAGCTGCTATTTTTCTCCCCTCCATGACACAGAAAGGCTGTGAAACTGGCAAAGGTGGTTGTTGTCATCACTTTCTAATTCTCTCAGGTAACTGAGACACTACAATGGGTCTGATGCACAAGGTGGGATGGGAGTGACAAAATAAAGGTGGGTCAAGAACACAGAAGGGTTCCCCTTGTCCCCCTTGGATTAAAGAAACCAGAAATATACTGGAGGAACTGGGTCCCAAGTGGGCTTCCTGGAGGGGTTGGTGTTCCTGATCCAGGAGCAGAAGGACAAAACCAGTTGAATTTGTGCAGAAGTGCAGCCACCACATCACTGGGGCCTGGCAGGACCCGCCTGCCACCGCCAGCTCCCTCCAGAGCCAGCAGCCTTTACAAGCTTCCATGAAGCCTCATGGAGAATAGGGCTGGGAAAGTGCTGAGGCCCCTTTAAAACAGATTCTCCCAGAGAAACTTCCAGAAGGAGAGGGCTTGAAACAGAACTAAAGAGTGCCATCTGCTGCAGAGAGCTGGAGCAACCTCGGGCCGGGCGAGCGAGCGGCCGGGCAGCGGCAGTGCCGGAGGTGGCACCGAGCTGGGGCAGGGGAGAGGCTCCCAGGGCTGTCGGGGAGAGAGGGCCGAGGGTCAGTGTGGGGTTACTGCTCCCTGTGGGCTGTCTCCAGTGTCTGCACTCACATTCCCTGCAGGGCCATGGCGTCTGGGATGTGCCGTGCCCTGCACGAGGATGCTGTGGAGGCTGGGGCACCGAGCTGTGCCCTGATGCTCCCAGAGCTGCCACCAGCCTCGCTGGGGCAAGCAGGGATGGGGAAAACTCTGCAGCTTCATCTCCTGACTGCAATCTGCTCGTGTTGTCTTTACTCCAGCTCACAATGTGACACCCCAGAGAACGCTTGCTGAAGAAAGATTTGAAGAGCAAGGTTTGAACTCCGGAGGGTTTCTACAGCTCGCAGAGGAAAAGTCTTAAGTAAAGCGCAGCTGAGAGCAAAGCCAGCCATTTGGGACAGCAAAGGGATGTGCTGGCTCAGGGCAGAGGGACAGCTTAGGGACAAGTTCCAGGCACTGCCAGAGCTCCGTGTCCAGGCAGCAGCCCTGGCACGGCGGCACTGTCCCCGCACTCCCACCTGCCCCTGGCACCGGCCCCGCGGGTCTCCCTTCCCCGCGCTGGGCACAGCCCCGCTGCAGGGTGAGAGCACCCACTGAAAATGCCCCACAGGCGGCACTGGCACAGCCCTTCCCTCCCTGCCTTTATCCAGCTGCCTTTAGTCCCTGATCTTCCCTGCGAGCGCCGGGCCGGAGCGCAGCGAGCGGCGCCCGCCCCGGTCCGCAGCCTGCAGATGGTGCTACCGACCAGCTTTTCCCGCTCCCGAGCGCTTCCCTGCGCCCGAGGAAAACCCCGACAGGGCAGCTCGCCCCGAGGGGCTCACGGCCCGGCCAGCTGTCCCGAGCCCTGCTGGCACGGCCACAGCTCCTGCAGCACCCCCGGGCCCGGCTGCAGCGCTGCAGGGCACTTGGGCGAGCGGCTGAAAGCCATTGCACAGCGGCGCACCGCAGCTCCTCGGGGGCTACGGACCGGTGATGCTGCTGCTCGCAGGCACTGCCCTCCCCAGAGAGATGTCCTCCCCAGCGAGATGTCCTCCCCAGAGAGATGTCCTCTCCAGCAGAGAAGTCCTCCCCAGCGAAATG
>VZRO01007509.1:676274-749113 GCA_013397915.1 Daphoenositta chrysoptera | reverse complement strand
ATGTCCTCCCTAGCAGAGATGTCCTCCCCAGCAGAGATGTCCTCCCCAGAGACATGTCCTCCCCAGAGAGATGTCCTCCCCAGCAGAGATGTCCTCCCCAGTAGAGATGTCCTCCATAGCAGAGATGTCCTCCCCAGCAGAGATGTCCTCCCCTCGGGAGGGCTCAGGGGACACCGAGGGTCCCTGTCCTGCCCCGACCCCCAGCCGCTGCCGCCCCTCTCCCTCCCGCATCCCTGGAGGCTCGGACAGCTCAAGTAAAAGCGCTCAAAGCTAACCCAGAGCTCTTTGTATTGTGCCCATCCCTATTAGGAACTGGATTTAATCCTGTTAAACCCATGGGGCTTCTGTAACTCTAAGATAGAGTAGCATCTACTTCCTTCCCATCAGCACAACTTTTTAATTAATTGAACTCATAACCCAAAATGTATTATAGGCAAAACAGGTGCCAAAAAAAAATCGACAAACAACAAAATGCCCCTCTTGGGCTACAAATTTCAAAGCCATGATCAGATCACAACTCTGATGTTCACACATAAAAAGAAAAAAACAGGATTCTACTCTAAGGGAGGAAAATTGTTCAAATTACCAGAACTTAGACATTATATTTAGGTGAAAATCCTCCACCATTTTATTTAAAGTAACTTTTCTGAAGTGTATAACAAAATGTAGGTTCCCTGAGTGCAGCTGGAATACTACACAGCAGCAGCCAACACAGTGGATTCCCCAGAAGCAGAGAAAATCACTGTGTTCCAAAATCCTCTTAAAACTAACGACAGCTGAAGAAGCTGAGCTGCCTTAATAAACTGGGCTGGTTTTATGGCTTTATCCTTCAAGATGCCAAGTATTCCTGCTCCAGTTCAGCAGAATCCTTCAGGACAAGCTTAACTTTAAATACAGGGAGAGTTTTGTTGAAGTTAATGGTGCTGCCCAGGGGCTTAAGATTAAGCACATGCTTAAGTACTTTGCCAGGCCTGGACCCACACTTACAAAGATCAAGCTCTTAAATTTTAGAGTCTGAGTGTATTTTTAACTGTTTATGTTGAGACTGTCAAACTTTTGGCTTCTGATTATTCCTGCAAGAGAAATATTACATCAGACATAAAATCCTGAATAATTACTGGTTTGGAAAATTTAAAGACAGCATAGCTGGAAGCAGAGGCCTGCTAAGAATAAATAAAAATTTAATAAAAAGACTTTAAAAAAAATTCCTATGTAAGTTTTATAAATGAACGCAAGTTCTGACTCCTTATGTTCACAGGAGGAGAGGGGCACCGAGAGCTTTGATAAACTCCTGCTCTAACAGGAGCTGGGCTCAGAACCCAAGGGCAAAGGACAACTGAGGGAAAACACTTGAGGGAAAGCCACCGGCCCAGGCAACCCCAGGCAGTGCTGATCGTGCCGAGGGCAGTTTCACACTGCCAGAGAATCACACAATCATTAAGGTCGGGAAAGCCCTCCAAGAACATCTGTCCAACCATCCCCCAGCACTGCCAAGGCCACCCTCACCCATGTCCCCAAGTGCCACATCCACACATCTGTTACAGCCCTCAGGGATGGGGACTCCACCGCTGCCCTGGGCAGCTGTGCCAGGGCTGGACAGCCCAATCCATTAATAAATTTTCCGTAATGTCCAACCTAAACCTCCCCTGGCTCAACTTGAGACCACTTCCTCCTACCCTGTCGCTTGTTACCTGGGAACTTTGCTCCTCCTTCATCTCATCCTTCCATTCTCCTCCTCCCTCTGCACCAAGATTGTTTTATTTGGTTTACTCTTACAATCTGTTTTAAAAGCTCTGAGGAAGCAACAGTCTTGTAAAAGAAGCTTATGTAATACTTCATATAATGGAACTGAAAATGTGAGAGGAACTCTTACGAAATGCTGAAGAAGAAAAACCACTAAATTGCTGTAAAGTAACTGGGACCAAGTGAGATACTACTGGTAATTAAACTGCCACTGGTTTCCTTGCCTCCTTGTAAAACAGGGTGGTTTTTCGCTTAGATTCTCTTAATTTATTTATTTTTTTCCTCCAATGTACTGAAAAGTATGAAAATTATTAATGTTTTTATTTCAGTGACCTATATTAATGTTCACTGATAACCTTTGAAAGGGAATATGAGATCTGTAAGTACATTCTGAACTGGAAACAGACAAGGCTTATCTCACCTGAATAAGCAAAGTATTCTGGAGCTGGGGTTGACATTCTTAGCATCCTTTCAGATTGAATAGACAGAACAATAAAAGGACCCAGAAAATAATTTAAATGTATGGGGTTATAGTTTTGTAGAAATTATTCTTCATAAACTGGGCATCAGATTCGTGGGAAGGATAGAGACTGGCACTCAGAGCCTTCTCGGCTATCGATGTACAGAAGATCACAATCAATTTTATATAAATTATTTACATGGAACTAAACCTGCTACACTGAAGGTATAAATCCTTTCACCATTGGATGTGACAAATATAACCCAGGTTTGACACTTTCCAATGTCTTTTCCTCTCTTTAAAGCCAGGCCAGCAGCGAGAGAGGGCAGGTAACAAAACTTTTCTGTCTGCAGCTGAGCCAACCCAGGGCATTTCGTCAGCTTGGAAAACAAGCAAGACATCCATAATCTCTGCAAAAGGCTAAGCCAAGGACATCCCTGAAAGCCTGTAATTCCACTCCCATGCCTTTGTCTCACAGGAGAAGGTCTATAATTATATAAGCATGCAGAAACACTTCAAATGCAACTGTCCTGAGGCTTCAGTCTCAATAAGCTGGATAAAATGAACTCGACTAACTTAAAAAAAAAAAAAGGGAGGGGGGGAGATGGGAGCAAGAAAGAGAATTAAAGGTATGTGAGAAAATGTTTCTCAGGCTCTTTATGGCTGATTGAGCTAATTTACTGTGGAATGGGCAGCAGCCTATCTTTAGATAAATGCTAATGAGGACGTTAATGCTTTCTTCAGTCTGGCTGCTACTATTATGCTGAAAGGGAAGGTCAACAGCTAAAAAACCCAGTTAACAAGCCATTCTGAACTTCACTTTAGCTTAACACTCTTCAAAGTTGCAGTCATTAAATCCATAGGCTATTAGGAGCTGCCCTCCTGTTTTCACTACGAGCAAAGGCAAACTTTCAATGTAGTCATTAATTGAATTAACAGACTCTAATCCAATTTGATGTAGTGTAAATTGAAATGCACATAAGAGTGAAGATGTGTGTAAAGGAGTTCCCCCTTTGCAGGCGGCTTTGTGTCAAACTACTTCTGTTATCACTGCTACATGCCTCCCATGAAGGGTGCTCTCATGTACATAACCCTTAACATTAGCTACTCTTTGATATGATTATAGTTTGCTATGAGAAGACAGAGGCTGGCAAGACAAAAACATGTCTTACAGCTTATTAAACTCCTCAGCTCGGTGAGACAAACTGGTTAGCAAGGATCTTAAAACATATTGCCACCATTGCATTGTGTTACTCTGCTTTGAAGTAGAGAAATATCACACAGGCTTGGCAGACAGGGAACCTGGGGCAGGGAGATGTTAAGTGAAGGAGGCTGGGGTAGACAAGCAGGGAAGGAGAAGCCTGAGCATCTTGTTTGCCAGCAAGAGCCACAGCTCCCCTTCAGGCATTGTGAAGTGGAACCTACGCTGTGCACACCGGCCCTCAGCCACCAGAAAGAGCCGGTGGAAAGCCCCAAAATCACCAAAAAATTTCTGAACTAATAAATAAATAAATAAATAAATAAATAAATAAATCTAATTTTAAAAGGGCAAAACCTGCTTTGCCCTGAGGTCGTGCACTTGACTCTGTGGCAGGTGGTTGCTCAGCCTGAGCGCCACGCGCGGAGCTCTGGCCCCGATGGCCGAGCTGGGGACACACGGGGTGTGCCTGTGCCTGTGCCTGTGCCTGTGTGGGGCCGGACAGCAGCTCCTGGCACTGCCACGGAGCTAAAGCCGTGCGCGGGCAGCAGGAAATCAGTGACTCCTGCAGCCCGCACAAGGCAGAGGGAGCTGATGGCACACCTCGCCGTTCCTGCAGGAAATGCCAAATGAACCCTCACACCCCACGAGCCAGGACACTGAACCCCTCACTGGCCACAGGGGTGCACAAAGCACCACCACTGCAGATTTAACAGGGAGCTCAATCCTAGAGGACAAGAACTTCTCCGGTCTCTAACAGAAAGAACTGTATTACAGGCACTTGAAAATATCTAGGTTACCCATTAATCCAAATAAAACACAAAGGCAAGGAAGCTAAGACAGTTATCCACATACAAAGTACTGGCAAGAGTGAGATAAAGCTATTCTAAGCCTACAGAGACCATTTATAATATTCCTTTAATATTGACCTGCATAATTGGCACACTACTGGAGCAGAAATCCAAGCTTCCATTATTGGAGATATGAAGATATAAAACCACATTCAAGAGGCAATAGGACATCTGGAGAGGAAAATGCATGCGTATCCAAATCATTGTGTTCTTTCAGACACAGAAAAATACAATGGAGCTTTAGAAATAACTAAATATAGTAATTTGAGTTCATCTGTAATTAAGGAAGAAAAAAGCATGACTTCCCCCCATCCTTTTAAGAGTCATTGTTCAACGTCACAGCGATATTCAATTATTCCATATAAAGAGCATTTACTTTCTTTTCTGCATTATTATTATATTATCCACTATTTGTATGACTACAGAATGAGTAGTAATACAGGCCCCCAGCTGAGACTGACAGCCCCCCTCTGCTCAGCACTGTGAAGACATATGGCACAAAAGCATCCCCGAGCAGCTTTGTATTAGCACAGATAAGAAAGCCTGGAAGAAAGGGAAGGTTGGTATTTTTATTTCATGGGTGGGGAAACGAAGGCAAACTGAGAAAAAAAGGCCCAAGAACTTTATAATAAATGATTTCACACAAGATTGGCTCCATCTATCATCTGCACGCAGGGCTTTTTGGGTTTCATGGACACATTTTCAAGGCTTAAACAGGAATTTAAAGCACACATCAAAGAGTGCTCCGCAAAGTAGATTTTGGCCACAGACTCCTCGCCAGCCTAGAGAAATCCCCCCCACCCACCCCAAGGCTGTGTGAGCACTGGGTGCTCAGCACCAGCTTTTGACTCTGCTCCCTTAACAAGGACTACAAATCCAAGGGGTCCCTGGCTCCAGCTCAGGGCCTGGCAGCAGGTGCTGCAAGTCCTCCTCTGTCAGTAAAACAAATGAAATAGCAACAAGCAAAGAGTAAAACCCCAAGCCTACATATCCACTGGACCACATGTCTCTATTTTCTGACTGCAGCAACGTTTCAACCATCACTGCCAAGAGAAGTCCAACGTGCACCTTCAAAATGTGAATATTCTGTCACATCTGATAATTCCTCTTTTCGACAGACACTTTTATCAGGAAGATTGCAACAAGAAAAAGTATTTCAAAAGGCTAAAGTGACAATGGTGGCAGGAGCTGACACTGGAAAAGCATGTTCATTTAAAATACCAGTGAAAACACACAGGAAGAAAGAACTCTCTGCAGCTTTTTCCAAGTTCCAACAGACATGGACAGGAAGTCAAACAGGAACTGAGGTGTCCATCTCACTGACCAGCCACACCTGCTGACCAGCAGAAGCCCCCAAAGTCAGCATTGTCATCTGCTGCCCAGAAGCTCTGCAGCTGCAGGTGCTTCTGCCCGGGAGGGACCAGAGCCCGGCCGGGCCGCGCCGGCCCCAGGGACAGCGGCCTCGGGGACAGCAGCAAAGCCCAGCTCCCAGCGGCACCTGAGCTGCTGCCAGGGCTTCAGTGGCTGCTCTGGGGTTTAGTGGCTGCTCTGGGGTTTACTTACACACGGCCCTCACCACAGAATGCCCCATGGGCCAGGCTGGAAGGGACCCCAGAGGGTCAGTGGTGCCACCTCCCTGCTCAGGCAGGGCCATCCCAGAGCACAGGGCACAGGGCTGTGTCCAGAGGGCTCTGGAATATCCCCGCTGAGGGAGACTCCAGCCCCTCCCTGGGCAGCCTGTTCGGGGCTGGGCCCTGCCCAGGGCAGAAGTTCTGCCTCCTGTGCAGGGAATCGCTGGGCTCAGGCCCTGCCCGTTCCTCTGGTGCCACTGCTGGGCCCCGGAGCAGAGCCCGGGCCCTGCCCTGAGCCCTCCCTGCAGCCAGGGACACCCAGGGCTGAGGGCCCCTCTCAGCTGGGGCTCCTCTCGAGGCTCAGCAGCCCCAGCTCCCTCAGCCTGTCCTGGGCCCCGAGATGCTCCAGGCCCTCCTCATCCTCACAGCCTCCGGTTTATGGGAGGTCTATAGGGCTCCAAGGTAGGAAGAAAGCCAGGCGCAAATGCTTTGAAGTCCATCTGCCCATGTATTTCTGGATAATTTAAGATCGTGAAGAATAAGGAATCCACATAGCACCCATATCTGCTAAAGCACAACACAGACTTTTGCTAAGGTCACCACTTGTTAAACACAGATCGAGTAAATTTGATGAAAATGTGTTCTTTAAAGCATTTGGGGTACAGAATCTGGTTCTGGCCTCTTACAAGGAGGGCAGTTTCAGTGCAGGTTTGTTAGCACGGGAGTCTGTAATTGCCAGCCACCAAATAACATCCCAGTGCACGAGAGCATGAAATGTGCAGTGACAGCCATCTCCTCCCTCTCAAACATCATTGCTGCTACTGTGCAAAACACAAGGCTGTAAGGCTTCTAAGGAGGGAGGTGAAACCACAGAGTGACAGTGGAGCTCATTGGGTTGGTGCCTGCAAACCTCACTGTGGGGAAAGGCTGTGACTCCCCAGCGGGCAGTGGCACACACTCAACCCTCAACGACCAGCGAGGGAATCTTCCTTCTCCCCCAGGTGTCAGTCCCAGGAAAACAGCATCAATATTAATAGAAGACAAAAGGATGCAAGACACCCTGCTGAGTGTACAGCACTGGGAGGTACAGAAGCTCACACTGGGAAAACAGGGATAATTAATGCATCTTTGTGAAATTTGCGTATTGTAGCAATTTTCACCCAAGAATCTTACAATACATTGCAAATGTAGTCCAACCTCAGGCAAAAAAACCCCAAACCAAAACATATTGCTGTAGCATTGTTGTATCCACATGGAAGTGAAAAGAAGTGTGGAAATGAAGGAAAACATGGAACAATACCCAAAGAATGGGCTCTCTTGGCATGATAAAATCCAGTGGCTGCAAGCAGAAGTGAGAAAAAAAGATGAGATATAAATAGGATGCTAATTTTTAACTGTGAGGGTAATTAACCACTAGAACAACTTCCTAAGGACTGCAGTGGTTTCTCAATTACTGGCAATTCAAAGTGAAGACCAGATTTATTTATTTTAAAGATATGCTCGAACAGGAATTAATTACATCAACTCCTGCTTCCCGAGTGCTACAGAAGCTCACTCAAAATGATCTTTTTTGGCATTCTGCTCTTGGATCAGATTGGACAGCAATCCAGAACAAATGGAGGCACTCCCAAGGAAATGCAATTACAACTGCACTGCTGCTGGCCTACAGAGACCATCCCTGCTCTCAAAAGGATCAACATCCGAACTGAGCATCAACACAGTGAAAACAGTCCTTGGTTAATAATTTATCCACTTGGGGTGCAGTCTTCAAATTCTCCTTTACAGTAACAGAGAACAGAAACTAGATGGGGCAGCACCAACTTAAAATTTAATTCTTTTGTAAAAGGCATAGCCATAAAATACCTTTTAGCGTACAAGACATGTATGAGGCTCTTTATCTATTTGGGGGGTGTTTTTTTGGGGCTTTGCTTGGTTTCCTATTCCCACACAGAGGTGGTATTCTCTTCCCACATCTCAACGTGCTGTTAACTCAGACTCAGTTCACCTTGATACAGTGGAATACAGGAATTATCAAAGACCTTATGTTTTTGGGGAAAAAGAGTAACTGGGTAAAAGATGGAGTTCAGCAAACGCCCAAACTATGGTCTGAGCCCATAGCACATGGTCTGAGCTGGAAACCTCTCCCCTTTCCTCTCCCATCCCTCGGAGGCAGCAGCAGACCCCAGGCTGTCCCACTGATGGAGTGGGGGCAGTTAGCTGTGTTTGGTTGTTTTTATTAAATGATAACAACACCACCTTATTAACAGTGCTCAGACAGCAGCAGGACAGACAGCAGCATCTCCAGCTGGCTGACACACAGTAGCCACACTGCAGAAACCCAAAACTGAAACCTTCAATTCCAAACACTTCTCTCCAGCTCATGTGGTGCTTTTGGAGGCTCTGTAATGGCCCAGGGACTGCTGCCTGTGCAGCACCTCCCTGCCAAGGCAGGCAGCAGCTGAAGGGCTCCACGACAACATGCCAAGGCATTCTGTTTGCATTTCCATTGTCACTTGATGTAATAAGTGTTGATCTCAACTCACTAAACATTTGTGTCAATTTGCCACTCGGTTTGGTTTAGTTTTCAAGGCATTTCTGTTGCATTAAAAAATTGCATTAAACTATAAACTAATTAGTTGGTTTACAAACTTAAGGTACATTATCATCCTTCCAGCTCTTTTCTGAACTGCATCCTCACATTTTTTCAGTGATGTACAAGGAACAATTTTTACCATTAAAATGTAACTTTCAGGAGCTCTCAGAGGAAAGCCCATCAGAGCCAGCAGGTGCTGGAGCATTCCAAAGTGCATTATGGACTGTATTTATAGGAGCTGTCTAGCCATTTAATGGGTTCTTGAATGATTTGCTTAGGTGTTTACTTTTCCTAAAAGCAGTTTATAACCTCTGCTCTTGTCTCTGAAGTCCCTCTTAAATCATTCTGAGAATGCACCGGAGGGCAATGAGAGGGAAGGACTGCAGTTGCCCACCTTGGGTTCTGTGCTGTGCTTGCCCTCCGGGATGTGCAGATCTGCTGTCACAGAAATAGGCCATGGCTGACCTCGATATGGGGCCGTGTAATTCCCAGACGGATTCAGCTCAGTAATCCCCAGTGGAGACACTTTCACTCCATTCAGTGGATGTGCACTCCTGTTTCACAAGTCTGGACTGTACAGAAAACCACGCAGCAAAGTCAAATATTGGCTCTTTGCACCCAGCCTTCAACAGATGCTTTTTTAACCATGTTTTCTGGATGTGGCACATTCCCTTCTGGTATCAGAAACAAGAGTTTGGTGCTGCTCCTCTTCCCACCTCCCTCTCCCCATCCATTAAAAGGGAGAATCTGGCAATGGCACTGCTGCCTCTGTAATCTATCACCTCGAGGCCCTTTCATATATCAATGTTTGACTGCTTTCTATGTAAAACAGGTCATTAAGTTAATCAGAAATTGACTACTACTACAAACACCTTTTGAATAAGGTCAAATTAAGATAAAAGTCCTTGCTCTTTTCGTCTCTCAGCAACAAAGACTATAACCAGGCTGCTAAACCCACCATTAATGTCAGTGTGCAGATTAAATGTCATTAAAGGCAATTTGTCACTTACATACACACTTATCTCAATCTAATAATTAGCAAAAGGTCAGGCAGATAAACCTGTGTATTTCAATCCACAATAAATTTTAGCTGCAGGAAATGACAAAATAAAAGTTTAACCATATATACGTGTATTTGTGTTTTAAGTATATGTGCATCATTAAATCCAGCAGAAAAGAACAATCTCTGTTAAAGACCTACCCAGTTGCAAGCCCTGCTCTGGCACTTTGCTTAAGCTGTGAGGAAGCCAATTGCGTGATCACGGAAACATGTAATTCCCCAAAGGAGCGAGCAGAGCAGCCCTTGCTCGGGGTGTGAGAGCCAGAGAAACACTCAGGTCACTCAGCAGCCCCAAAACCAGCACCTCAGCTGGCACTCAGCTGAATCCAGGCAAGACGTGAGCTCAGATGAATGAACCACGGAGACTGAGTGACCTCCTGGCCTGCCAGGTGACTCCTTCCCTTGGGCTGTCCAGCACCCTCCCTCCGTGTCAGGAGGCAGCTGGGAAGGACACCCAAGTGAGGAAGCAGCTGGGGATAAAGCAAACCCTTGAATTCCTCAGCCACCATCTCCACACCTCCTGCAAGGCTCAGGTGTGCCTGAGGAGTGCCAGCTGCAGCTCTGCATGGGCAAGGAGGAGACCAGCATGCCCCAAGCTTGTGCCTCCTTTTCCCCTCGGTTTGCAAGCCACAATTCCCTGATAAAATTCTACACAACCTGTAGAAAATGGAATTGCCACACCTTGATTCTGGAAATCATGGCAAATCTCCTTTCAGTGGTGCTATGGCAATGAGGTTGGCTGGTTTGGCTCAGTGAGGAGCAGAAGGGCAGGGCTGAGAGCAGGCAGGGAATTCTGCCATCGGTCCCACGGGCACAGCCCTGCTGCAGAGCCTGGCACCTGCCAGTGCTGAAGGTCACCAGTGCCAGCGTGTGCCAGGCTGGACATGAAACCACGGGATATTCCTTTGTGGAAACAGACAAAACCCAAACAGCTTCAAAAGTAACACACCCCAGAACTGGTAACGTTACCAGTCCCTGAGCCCACACTGCCCCTGGATCTCTCTCAGCTTTTCCTACCCAGGTGTGCAAATTCCTGAGGCCAATCCCTGTTCACAGACCAAGCTCCCACTGAATATTTCAGACTCTCCTGACTCCAGTGACCATTAACAGCACGTTTTCAGTTCCGTCCTGTGAGGATACAGCTGAGATATGGATATTAATAACTAAATAACATACAGAGACAGAGCAGTATTTTTCGAAGATATTTTATATTACTCTGGTCATGTTTTGTTTGTTTTATTTCACATTGGCAGCACTTAAACCATCTTCAGTGTCTAAGTAGGTACTTCCTATGGCAGTGCAATGGCAAATTGTCAGCATTCAGCATCTCCCTCTGCTTCTAACAGAGCAGGGACAGTTAGTTAACTCAGGGTGATGATGTGTTGTTTTAATCATTCATAGCAAAGAAAGATGGTTTCAAGGAATCAGACAATTTACCCAGCTTCTTGTCACAAAGGTACTTCATGATTAATGGAAAGTAGATGTGTGAAACAATATATTACAGCAAAACAGGATTTTTATGTCTCTTAGCTGGAAAAATTTCTGGATACCTTATTTAAAAATATATATATATCACAGCAAGCATGAGTTTTAAAAGCAATGAAAAATTCTTCTCAGCACAGATTTTTAAAGCATCGTTGGGGATTTTTTTTTGGTTTTTTTTGTAAAATATTTACTTAGGGATAGGACATAGCCTTAAAGAATAACTCAACCTACTGTTTACAGAGAGAGCTGCTGCTCTGGCTGTCTGACCGTCATCAATCAAGCCCAAAACCTTGCTGGGTGGAAAACTCTGCTCATCCATTATTCATGTGCTGCACTATACAGCCCCAAAAGGTAAACAATTAAAAGAGAAAATACAAAGGCTTGTATTTCTGGAGGGGACAGAAACAAAGTCATCTTCAGATTACAAGATAGAATCTGAGGGAGAAAACTGTGAGGAGATGAGTGGAAGAGCTGAGGATAGATCCTAGTCTGACTGCTGGCTAAGGAGAGCAGGGAACAGATCCAACACCGAACCACAACCAGAGGTGAGCTCTCATCTCAAGTCTTCTTCATTTCCATACAGAAGATGCTATTCCTATACAGCATCACAGCAAAATATCCCCAAATATTTCTAAAGTAGAAGAAAAATGCAATTTTAAAAGAACCAACTACGAACACAGCTGCTTGAGCACTGTCTGGTCTACTTAACTTCAAGCTTTGTCCACACTGTGGAAAGCAAACCCATCTGTCCCACCTCTCGTTGTGTGACAGGGAGGCCTTTTGGCACCCCAAGAGCTGGCTGGAACAGCTGAAAGTGCAGGAAAAGGTTGGGCGTTTCAAGAGAAGCCAGTGATTTTGGACTTCTCAGGGGTTTGGTACATTTTATTAGAGGATGGACCTCAGCATCAACACTACAAAGCAAGCAGCTGAAGGAGGCTGTACTCATAGTTCCCGACAGCTCCTGAAAACTGAGGCTGGAGTATGTTTAAAACCTCCCTGCTTTTCTCCTTATGCAAGTGCATTAGCTGTCACCACCTGTACAAACTGACCTGCAGGACACTGACCTGAGGAAGCACGAGTCATTTTGATCTGGTGTTTGGTTTTCAAGATTGTCTATGGGCTGGAGGTTCTGCCACTGGGATCTCAGTGTCCTACAGGACTCGCCTTGGTGGGGAGTGTGTGCATGTAGCAGTGTCCCCTCTGTGCCCAAACACGTCTCTGCCAGAGATTCCCACACTCTCTGCTAATGTAAGGAAGAAAAGGAAGCGTGTGTGGCCTACAGGATTACAAGGAAAAGATTTATCCTTGGGCCTGAGGTCCAAAACATGCACCCAAAACCCACTGAAGAGCTGTGAGTGGAGATGGATCCAGAGTCATTTCACAGCCCTCAATAATGAACTGTTCCATCCCAGCAGACAGGAGGAGGCACTGTCCTGACTGACACTGACATTATAATTTGCTCATCATGGGTTTATATCCACAAGGTATGAAATTTTTTTTCTCTTTTCTAAGCAGTGGAAGAACATGAAGGTCAGGCTGAAGCAGCTTTGCCTCTGCTCCACTCGTACTGCTCTGCCTGAGAGTCCCAGCGCCTTGGGAAGGTCAGGAGCCTGCGAGAACAATGTGCTACCCCACAGCTGTGGTCAGGACTGCTATGTTTAAAGGTTACAGTGATTAAGCACTGTGATTAATTTAGTCTCAGCAGAATCAATTCCACTCAACTACTAATCTAATTTACATCCTGGAGAGGACTCTGCTCTTCCCTGGTCGGCATGGGTTTGAATTCAGATTCATTTTTCCCTAAGAAGTGTGTTTTGAGGGATCACACTGCAATTAGCAAATGTTTTGACAAAGCTAATGGGAGAGTTCTGTCTCTGTGTCACTGCTTCCTGTCATCTGCCCTTTCATAAGCCACAGTCAGTTCCCAAACCTCCTGAGTGTGGATCTGGATTAAAGGATCACCTACAGAGGAGCACCTTGGGCAGTGCCACCCCACTGTAACTGCACTGTGGCAGCGAAATCAACGACCATAACTTCTTTCAGAATGCCTGGGCAGCATCAAAAGCAGCATGGGAGCAGGCCAAGGTGGGGATTCTCCCCCTCTGTCCTGCAGGTGTGAGACCCCACCTGAAGCCCTGTGTCCAGCTCTGGTGTCCTCAGCATCAGAAGGACGTGGAGCTGCTGGAGTGAGTCCAGAGGAGGCCACAAAGACTCCAAGGGCTGGAGCCCCTCGGCTGTAAAGGGAAGGCTGAAAGAGATGGGATTGAGCCTGGAGACTGAGAAGGCTCTGGGGAGACCTTAGAGCTGCTTCCAGTGCCTGAAGGAGAGAGCTGGAGAGGGACTTGGGACAAGGGATGGAGTGCCAGGACAAGGGGGAATGGCTTCCCACTGCCAGAGAGCAGAGTTAGATGGGATTTTGGGAGGGATTTCCTCCCTGTGAGGGGCGTGAGGCCCTGGCACAGGGTGCCCAGAGAAGTGTCCCACGCCAGGCTGGACGGGGCTTGGAGCACCCTGTGATAGTGGAAGGTGTCCCTGCCCGAGGCAGGGGTGGAACCAGATGGGCTTTAAAATCCTTTCCAACCCAAACCATTCTGTGATTTTTCCCTAGTTGAACAGGATCCCTCAGGAAAGATTTATTCCTAAAAAACAGGATAGGTTTGTCAGGCTCAGAAAAGTGATGAAGATTACACAGGGGGTGTAAAAGCAGCAAATGCAGAACAAGTACAGGCAGATGGGTCTACTAAAGCAGGATTCTGGTAACCACAGAGAGGAAGAGGGGATACACAGTGAATTCCCATTGAAAACAAACCATGGGACTACACATGTCAGTATGTATTGAGCAATAGGCAAATTATGTCATTATATTCTGAAAACTCAATATTATTATATTCTGAAAAATCACAGCCTAAGTTAGAGGTGAGTGCAAGACAGACCTTAATGCCACTCAGCCAAACATTTAAGTTGAAAGACCTGCAGGTCTCAGGACTGGCAGGGACATGTGAGCTTGAGATGCCCCATTTAGGAGACAATACAAAGAAATTACTTTACCAGCTATTTTTTGGTCAGTGTATGACTGGAAATCTCTGGAACATGAATACCTGGTAATTTCTAATTTTCTTTCTGAATACTCATTTCCAAAATACATCAGGAACTTCACTTTTTTAGGGAAACATGGGAATGGCTGAAAATCACAAGAGCGTCTCCTCCGAGCAGACCAAGGGGAGAAAATTGCTCCCTAAACCTACAATGGATTTGCTCCACAACAATTGATATAACATTGGGATAACTGCAGCCAGTGCAACCTGAACCCTCACAGAACACCCCTGCTGAGCCATCTTTACTGTTACCTCCTTCACCTTCCTGCAGAAATACCTTAAATTATAGATACATCACAGGAATCTGATCCGCAACGCCCCCGGCACATCCTGATCCCCATCACGTCCGTCTCCCTTTCAGCCCAAGTGCTCCTGTGTTTTGTCAATACCAGCCTAGTACAGCTTCAAATATTTAGCTTAACTTGATCTTCCAAGCTGCAGGAGAGAAAAGCCAGAGTCTCCTAACACCATTTGTTGAACAAACAATTGATCCCAGCAGAGGATGGCGGCGGCTGCTCTGCCCCGGGCCGCCCGCGTTCGGAGCCGTGACAGATGCCAGCGGTGACAGCTCCGTCACTTGGCAGGCGAGGCTGCGGCGGGGGTGACAGCTCCTCTGATTCCTTCATCAACCGATGTGACTGAGTGACCTTTTCCAGTCTTAGCAGCTGCCTCCCTTCTTTATTCAATCATGGCAGAAAATAAGTCCCTTTGGGGAAATCCTGCCCTTTCCGTAATTTTAAATGACCGCGATTGTCATTAGGCCGTGTTTGCTAAATGCGCTCGCGAGCGGTGGCGGAGTCCTCGGCGAGAGCACGTGGCTGGTGTGCACGCAGGGTGCCAGAGCTGGATGCTCCTCGGAAAGGCTTGGGAGCGCTCAGGATTTCCTTGTCTGTATTTCGCCTACGCTTGAGGGGGTTTCCTCGAGCGCTGTGAGAGACCCTTGGCTGGGGAGGTACCCGCTCACCTCTTGGGTTTTCAGCAAGAAGGAACAAAGTGTAGCAACATGAAAAATGGAATGTGTTCATGCAGCTCCACAGACACAGTCTGTTCTTCACGGTGGGAAAAGAGAAATGCCCTTAATTAATAACAGTGACAGAGTAAAGGAGTTTCAAGTAGCTTTGCCATGAGCCTGCTTTGCATCCCTGCTCATTTATCAGGCTCGCTGTGGCTGCAGGCACGGCGAGATTGCCACGGCCCTCATTGCACCCCAGCATTAGGGAAGGCAAGTAAACTAAAAACAATAATAAACAAAAGTTCCACACAATGAGCAGTCAGTGTGGAATTGCAGTAAGTCTGCTCGGGCTCAGCCTCCGTCTGCTTCACGCCTGCTTTCCGCATAAAATTGAGCAATTGAGTCTTACCAGCACAAGTGCTTCAGAAAAGTGAATTTCAAAGTTGCTCCCAGTATTAAGAGAATCATTATTTACATCTTCACAGAATTACTTTTGCTGAGAAATCACATCTACACAACTAATCACAGCACAGATTTATTTTTGGCACAAGGACTGCCTGTCTTTAGGTATTACCCTGGCTCCCTCTGTGGCACTATGTGAGCCCCTGCCACCCACAATAAATTGCAGTAAGCTTCCTCAGGGCTGTCTCATATGCTGTGCCTGTGTAATGCCTGCACAATCACAGAGCTGTCCTACACGACAACATGTCTAATGTGACAAGTGAAATTTTAGTATTTGTGATAACCTCACAGATTAAAAAAAATTATTTATAAGACAGAAAGTTCAAGCGACAAAGAGGAAATCACGATCCTTTTGTATATAATCAAGCTAAGGGAAAAAACACAGGATAAAATTATTCAATGTATTATTCCTGTAAATCATTTACTGCACTCTAGCAGAGCAAACTCTGTTCAGGTAGTGTGGGACAGGGAAGGTCATTGCAGGGCCACAGGAATAAGAATGGCAGAGAGAGAGAAGAGCCATAGGAACGTGCAGTGCCCGGGCTCTGCCCTGCCCAAAGCAGACTCAGTCATTACTCTGAATGCCATAGTTCTGGGTGCCCCAAGGAATTCAATCTGCTCTCTGCTGAAAGCTGGTTTCCTAAAAGCATCATCTGTGTTTATCTCCTGCAGCCAATAAACACATTTCCTTCTGTGTATTTGATATGATAAAGCTTAATGGTGCCCACTGCCCAGTGCCCACTGCCCAGTGCCCTCTCAGGCTGGGCTGGGTTTGGCTTTAAGCTGCTTCAGGGTCATTCCTGCCTCAACTACAGAATCCTGTGAGCCATCAGGCTGCATGACAGGGTAAGAGACTGAAGCTGCAGTGGCCCGAATTGGAGGGGAAGAAGAGACAGGAACGTTTCTCAGGCAGGAAAGCAGCCGAGAATTTCCCAGCACAAAGCGCCGATGGTGCTCAGCGCCGCCCGAACCTTTGCTGCACCTTGCCATTATTGAGGGATTACAGGACCTTCTGTACAGCTGCTCAGCCTGCCAAGGCCCACGAATGCTAACCAAAATCCCACACAAGCTGCTAAAATCTTCAGGGGGTTTTACAAGACAAATTTCAATAATCCTTTTAAGTGCTTCTTTAGAATCGAGCATGAATTTGCCAAATCCAGGGTAGCTTATTCTCCTTAAATTCATAACACAACTAACCAGTGCTACGTGCCTTACAAGAAACTTGGAATGCTCCCTTGAATAAATGCTCTAGAATTTTAATATTCCCTGACTACTCGATACAAGAAACTGGGCTGAAAATGTTTGGATTGAAGACAGGATGAGCGGTACTGTATTTCCTGACTTTGATCAGACAGAAAAAACAAGGATATTGATGAACAAGGATTACACTCAAATTCAGTGTTGCCACCTCTTCAAGGAAACCATTAGCACTGATTAACTTTGCCGACCAGAAAAGTCCAGAAATAACAGAGAGCAGTTATCCGTGAGGTGCATATTTTTTCTCTAATTCTGTTCCGAACTAATAAATGCCAAGAGTAGGGGAAAAAGGAAAATATTGTTTCATCAGGCACCAGGAGGAATTCTGAACAGATGAAGGAGAGTGAAGGAGAGCTGAGACCTAGAAAAATAAGGTGGAACAAAAAGGGAGGCAAAGGAAAAAAAAGGAAAACTAGTTGATTAGTTGATGGAATTATATTTTGTTACACTAAAGGAGGAAGTTAAAAGAAAGTCACTCAAACCTCTTAGTCACTCCTGCAACTCTCCCACCCACACCTGCTTGACAAAGTATTTAGAGTCCTATTGCACCTCCTTGGACACTGGGAAATGAATGTTCCCCTACACTCCAGAACTCAGAGCACAGGAACTCTGTGAGCCCTCCCTGCTTACAGCTGATCCTCCTTGTCCCTGCTGCCAGGACACACAAAAACACACACACACACAAAATAAACACACAAATACACATGTCTTTGATAGAGAATAAAGCAAACAGGCCCAATCCTTGAAGTCAAGTGCAGAATAACTCATAGCACAGATCCGTATTTCTTTGAGACTGAAGTTTGATTTAGGGTGGTGGTACAGGCCCTAATCCAGACACTGAGTCCCTAACAGGGAGATCTTGGCCCCCCACATGCAGGAATCCTATATTTGCCCAGAGTGAATTTTTTGTTTGCCATTTGATCTCTGGACACAGGTTGTCCAACTCACTATTTTCATCCTGCCTGTCCCTACACAAACAGCTGGGATTGGAGCCTGCCTCTCCTATCATATTTCCAACACAGGTGAAAAAAGCAGAAAAGATGGATTGGGTCACAAGAAAAAAAAAAATCTAAAAACAAACGTAAGGAGGGAGCCCCGTGGGGCCCGTTAAGAAGCCAACCACAGCCGTGGTCCCGAGGTGGGAGCAAAGGGGAGGTTTCAGAGTGCTCCCACTCTGAGCTTTCCAATAACAGCACGGACCTGACCCTGCGGGGTTCACAGAGCTCTGATTTTCCTGCTGACAGCTGGAGACTGCAGCACGGGCAGCTGAGCTGAGAAAATGTGCTCTAGAAGGTCTCCAAGACAGGGAGAAAGAGAAAATAAACAGTGAGCCCCATGGTGTCACTTTTATAGTCACTTGTGTGACAGCAGCCACGCTTTCATACACGGCACTCCGTAAACAATTCAGAGCAAATGTTTTTTTGGCTGTGGGAAGAGGATGCTCTTTTCGGCACAGACAAACACAATGCAAAGGCAAACAAAGAACAGAAGACACGATGGCTCATTACTACCTGTCTTCTTCCAATTACACTTATTAATCTGGAGGTGACAGGACCAATAAATGTGCAGCACAGTGCCAATAAAAAAAAATACATATTCGCTATGCAACAGTATTTTCTGAGAGAAATACAGAAACATCCAAAGTCCCATTAAATAAACACCACTTATTAGAAAAATGAGCTCAACCCTACAAATCACAAATCTCACCATCAAAAGGATGTTGCCATCGTATCTTTAACATTAATTATGCATATTGATACCTGCAAAACGAGAATGTTAGAATTTAATTCCAATTTAAAATGCATTTTAATACATTATTCCCGTGTCAAAAAAGTTTCTGTGATGCTCTGCAACAATGGAACAAATTTTTGATCCCTGACTTAGCCTGGTGGAAATCATATGATGGTTTAAGTTGGAAGGTAAAAGGTAAAGCTCATCTTCTTCCACCCCCTGCCACGGGCAGGGACACCTTCCACTGTCCCAGGCTGCTCCCAGCCCCAATGTCCAGCCTGGCCTTGGGCACTGCCAGGGATCCAGGGGCAGCCACAGCTGCTCTGGGCACCCTGTGCCAGGGCCTGCCCACCCTCCCAGGGAACAATTCCTTCCCAATATCCCATCCAGCCCTGCCCTCTGGCAGTGGGAAGCCATTCCCTGTGTCCTGGCACTCCAGGGTCCTGTGAATTGTCTCTCTCCATCCTTCCTGTAAGTTCCCTTCAGGTCCTGGAAGGCCACAGCCAGGTTCCCCCCGAAGCTTCTCTTCTCCCAGCTGGACAATCCCATCTCTCCCAGCCTTTCCCCCCTGCACAGCTGCTCCACCCTTCTGGTATCTTGCTCCTCTGGGCTCCTCCAGCAGCTCCAGGTCCTCCCTGTGCTGGGGCAGGGCTGGGGCAGCTCTACAGGTGGGGTCTCAGCTGAGCACAGGGGCACAGGGGCAGAAACCCCAACCTAAAATAGACTGGAACACCTGCACCAGTTACTGGTGTACACACCCCATCTCTCACCCCCCAACCCGGCCCATTCCAGCAGCTTGGCTGCTCAGGATTCATTAAATTTACCAATTCTTCCCACCTTTGACACAGCTTTATTTGCAGCATGCTCACAGTTTAACTCTGTGAGGTGGGACCGAGGAGCAAAGTTTGCTGGACAAAAGAAACCACTCCAGGGGCTCATCCTTCATTTGCCTCTCCCAGATGAATCCAGACTGCTTTGCCAGCCGTGGGGAAGGCAGGGGTTGGTGGCATCTGCTCATCTGCACCCTCAGGACCTCCAGGTGTGTCCAGCAAGCCTCAAAAGCTTTCACTCCTCAGCAATGCAGAACCATCAGAAGGGCCACATTCCAACACTGCAAAGCAGGTGGAAATCCAAGGGAATAAAGTAATTACAAGTGTTAAGCACAGCCATTTTTGAGATACAAGAAGTCATTTCCACTCCTTTCCACATGTAGCTGAATTGGAATTATTTGTCACAGTCCAGGTTTGTATTCCAGGAAAATACAAAGCAAAAATGTATTTCTGTGCTACAGTACCACACTGGAAGGGGACAAAACCCCCTCTAATTACTGTAAAGCTGCATCATATTCACACAAACAGAGGAATCCTACAAAATCCTAGCAGATATTCTGGAATCCCTCAGACAGGAATACAGAAGGCCTCTGGAAACATTTGTAACTGCAGCTCCACAGTGTAGTTTCAAAGCATGTCAGAACACAAGAGGAGGATTAAGTTCCTTCCACTGCCACCTCCTCCTCCTTCTTGCAGGGATGACACTGCTAACAGGATAAAGTGAGTGACAGGGTTATATGATCATTACATAAAGGTAGTACACATGCAAAATCCTCAGAACATGGAAAAAAAATTATCAAAGAGGTTGCACCATCTGTCTGTGGAGAAAAAAACAACAGCTGGTGCAAGGAGCCGCAAGATGCCAGCCTTCCGAGTGACAAGATGGGAAATGACAGGAAACAGCTTTTCACTCTTCTAACAGCAAAAGAAACGTACAGCCCGTGTTCTCGTGTTTGAAAACCTCCAGATGCTGCCCTCTTCTCACATTTCCATATCTTTGTTCATGCAACATCTGAAAGCTTTTCTATTTTTACAGAGGGAGGGGAAGAAAGCACAAAGCCATCAAATGTATATATATTTTTTTCCTTGCGAGAGGATGTTGAATGAATTTTAATCATGATCATGAGAAAAAAGAAAAAGAAAAATCAGCAGTATTTGATGTGAGAAACCTTTGAAATTTTCTCCTCCTCAGAAGAAATTGCAATGTTTGGCCTTTATGAAGGACTGTGTATGATAAATATTAGCTTGTTCTGAGACTGATTAGGCCTTTAGATTGATTCAGGACAATGCTAAGGGTCATCATAAATCAGAGAATCATGGAATCCCAGGATGGTTTGGGTTGGAAGGGACCTTAAAGACCATCTGGTTCCAACCCCGTGCCATGGGCAGGGACACCTTCACCAGACAAATGTTCTGTGAGAGCAGCAGGCTCAGCTGGAACAGGTAACACATCCCTGGTGCCAGGGGTTCCAAACACCCCAGGCCCTCCACGTGGCCCTGGGCTGAACATCTCAACCTTCCCTGTTCCCATCTCAACCTTTGCCAAGGTGTTTGCCAACACCAAGCCGTGTGTCCAAGGAAGAGACACCAGCAAACACCAATCCACAGAACCCACGGGGCCTGGCTGCTCCGAGGGCTGGGACCGAGCGACGGATCCTGGGAGGAGCCTGTCCAGTCTGACCTCGTGTGACCCCACAAACACAACGTTATTTACAACTGCTACACACTTTACCGTAGAAAACACAGAAAAGCCAGTGCCCCGTGAAGAAACACTTGCCATGGGCTGTAACCCGAGGGCAGTGTGGGGTCCTTGCCCACGGGGCAGGACAGGGCAGGGTGTTCCCAGCGCAAGGCTCAGGGAAAGCTCAGTGTGAGGACAACCCTGATCTGCGGATCAGGGGACGGATCTGGACAGCCTGAGACTGATGATTTCTACCTCTCCAGACAGATTAGTCCTTGGCTCATCCAAGTGTTTTGCAGCAGGGAGATAAACTAAGATTATTCACTCCAGATGGAAGTGAGCAAAAGGAAAGGTATCTACCCAGAGCAAAGCAATATTCCAATGCCAGATCCCGGCAGGAATCACAGCTCCATCATAACAACCACCCTGGAGAACCACTCAGTGTCTAACTCTGGGGCTCACCTTTCACCCTTCATCAACAGAACGCTGCCTTCCTGGGCTTTTTTTCTATCCTGATAGAAATCGGAGATCCCTGCTGAGATTTTTGGTTATTGCATGCCAAAAAGGCTCTGTTAGAGATCAAAGACAGCAATGCACAGATAACTGAGATAACAGCCCAGTTGCTGGTGGAAAAACCAGGTGGAGCAGGTTCAAGATCCTGCTCCAGGTCAGGCAGGATGGCTGTGGAGGAGGCAGAGAACCAGCCCTGTCTCCCTCATCTGACCCTTGAGCTTGTCCCAGTTAATCCTTCTCACAGCAACAGTTGGTTTTTTGACCCAGGAGCAAGATTCTCCAAAGCCATCATGGCATGGCACCAGCCCATGCAGAGCAAGTGGAATCATAAAAAACCACTTTAAGCATCATCAAGCTTAGAGAGAATTTACAAGGTGCTGTTTATTTCTACCTTTGATTCTCTACATGGTCTCTACAGATCAGAGTACTTAGAAAACATAATTATTTTAATTAGGAGTAATTCAATTAGAATATCTCATTGCCAATAACATTGCTAATAAGAAATGAACACACTTGACTTTTTTTTTTTTTTAATAATCTTACCTTTGGGGACTCTCTGAACACTTTCCCAGATGTGGAAATACTGCTTTGATGTTGCATGTCTAATTCTTTCCTCCTGTAGGGTCTGATTCAGTGTATACTTAAGTCCACTCAAGTCTTTCCTCTGCTTCCAGAGGGCACAGGACTGTGCTTTTTCCATCCTGCTTTATGCCAGCAGGGGTATGTGCTGTGACTCCCGTGCAGCAGAGCAGCAAAATGAGCACCTTGTCTATGAAAATGGTGATGCCAAGTAGGTCTGGTGGAGTAACCACATCAGTAAAAGGGTAAAAACCACCCCCTGGAGATCCCTTGCTGATGGGTCTTTGACAATACTTCAGGAATGTGCTTTAGGCCTCTACAGTGAGTGACAAGAGTAATAACAGTATTTTCCTCTAGCAGCACAAGCCAGGCTGCTTTGGGAACGTGCATTCTGTAGCATCAAACCCAGTGCACAACGTTGGATCAAACAGAGTCCCTGGAAGTGCTGCAGCCCCGCTGGGACAGCCCCCGGCGGTTCCCAGGTGTATCCAGAGCTGCTTTACCCCAAGGAGATGGGTGCCCTTGAGCCGGGAGCTCGCTGCACCTCTCGCTGGGGCACTCTGGCTGTGTGGGCAACCAGGAACCACCACCCCAGCACTCAGGTGCCCTCCCAGCGACACAGATCAAGCTGGGTGCACACCCAGTTTGTGCCGTGGGGACAGGGGTGGCTGGGACCTCCTTCCCAGTGCTCACCCTGCAGCCACCCGGGGCAGCCAGGGGCTGCTGGGAATTACAGCACCGGGAAACAGCTCAGCAAGCAGCAGCCTAAGGTCTGTGCTCACATTTGTACACCCTTAACATCAACAGAAACCACACAGATGGAGAATATTTTAGTATTTCTAACCATCTTCTCTGTGATCCAGCCAGCAGGGCTCTGAGAAACTTGCCCTGGCAAGCAGAGCTCAGTTGAGCTGTGGACAATTAGCTGCTTTACCCAGTTCAGGCTCATCCTCTTAAGCAGAAGCCAAAGAATATTTTAATGCTGATCTGTCTCAGTTTTAGTTGTGACACTCTCCCAGCACAGTACAGCTTGTTTTAGATTGTATTGAACAATAAAGGGTCCTGTTATCCAAGGGTGGTACTTGAAAGCCTATCTGCAAGAACAGATCTCATTATTTTAATTAAAAGCTTCCACTTATTATTTTCTGAGCTAACAAATATGGCCATAGTTGTAATTATGGAATCACCAAATATAGTCTCAAGATCTTGTTAATAATGATATCCTTTTTAAAATCTCATAATCTTAAAAAAATGTTGTAATTAAGTCACCAAGCAACTATATTTGTCTCCATGAAATAAAGCCAAATCTACAGATAATTGCAAATAACTCATTTCCCAGTGGATTAATTTTTTTGTATGCCAATTAGGCTCACAAATCTCAAGCTGTCACCTTCATCTCCAGACACGCAGCCGGCTGAGAGCACAGCTATAAACAAAACAGCCCAAGTGCCTCTTGTTCCCTCAGTAAGAAAGAAAATGAAGTTAGCAACACACATTTGTAGATGTCAACCCCCCGAGAGCAGAAAAGGGGGAAAAAATAATCCTTGGATGTAGGACAAGTAAAACACTTTGTCTGGCTTTTGGGAAGTGTTCTGGGAGAGCTCCTGAGAGACTTCTGTGGTTGCAGTTTTGGGGTAACAGCTGCCTCAAGACCCAAACCCACACATGACCCACCATCCCCAGCCATGGGTGGTTTTCTCTGCAATGTCCCAAGTCCTTTTTGAGCCTGAGGCAGACACGGGCACCGATGGGGTCTGTCCCCGTGGCACCGCAGGGCTCGTGGAGATGTGGCACAGGCAGGGCTGGCAGGAGCCACGGCTGCTGCTGCCTCACCTCTGCCAGGCTGTGCTTCTGGGAGGCCCCGGGCACAGCTGCTGTGCCCATCCTCGGGCACCTGCACAGCACCTCCTGCAGCCCCCCACTGTCACCTCTCCTCGGCCACAGTGCCCACCCAGCGCGGTGCTGGCAGCTGCTGAGCCCTGCCCGGGCAACACTCCGGAGCAGCAGCAAACAACCACTTCTTCAGAACACGCTGGCAACTGTCCCAATCAAATCAATAACCAGCTCTGCAGCCTGCAAAATTCAGAAGGGTTTTGCAGCTCCTGCTTAGGTGCAAGGGAGTCCTTTGCCTGCCCTGCTGAACCTCCTGCACACAGACATGAAACCTGCCCCAACAGCTCAACAACACCAATGTGACTGCCCAGAAGCACAAACTCAGGGTGTCTGAGGGGTTACACACCCACAGAAAAGGGGAACAACTCTGTGACAAGTCTCTGTTTCAAAAAATAATGACACACAATTCACAAAACTTGAAATTGAAGCATCCCAAGCTGAACACCCCTTAAACATCTGCTCCTTGGTCCAGTGTCTTCTCCTGCACAGGTGGCCCAAAGCCTTGCAGATACTGAGGAGAGTGTGTGAGGAGCCCGGGCTGATGGGCCTCAGGGGACACAAGGGCTCCTTTGACTCACTTTGTCCTTCTCTGGAGTGGAGATTGACTGCATCCTCCTGAAATTCCCATGCCTGACAAGTAACCAAAGCATTTCCCACCAACACTATCCCTGTTCCCATCCTCAAGTCACCCAAGATTCCCTTCAGCCCATGTAGCTTAATTCTTTTCCCACTCCTTCAAAAAAATCCCTGACTTGACTCCTGCGGGGGAAGGGCACCCCAGGTAAGCTGGACCTCTGCCACCTGCACTGTTCCTGTCTCTCAAACATCCAACTTCTCCATCCTTGTCACAGTTCAACCCCTCCTCTGCCTGCCCAGCTGGATGAGGACCTCACCATGCACACACCTCTATAAATACTGCTGTGGTTGTGGCCCTGCATTTGGTTAGGAAGGGGAAGAGGCCAATTCTTGGGGAGATCTGCACCTGAAGGACTTATAGATTGCACAGAAAGATAAATCATGTGGAAAGTAAAATTGCTAAGATGGGGTATCTATACCCATAACCAAGGTTTCAGAAATGCTGATTAATCTCTGCAGCCATAAAGCATTGGAGGTACATCTCTGTCACATTTCTGAAACCTTGGCCACAAAGTACCTTTGTAAAGATGCAAACAGTCTGAAAAGCACATTCTCCCTTTGTCAGCATCACTGTAGGGAAAAAAACCAACCACAAAGTATTTGTAACAAAACACACTGATAGTCAGGTAGAGATTTCATTTTTTCTCTTCCTGAATTTAACAAAAGCCTGGATCTACCACTCAAATTAAACACTGTGCAGTAAAGCATAAAGTCTGCATTCAACAAGTTTAATTACTGTGTAAATGAAAGAAATTATTATTCATTCATGACATTTATTTCAGTTCCAGTGCTAGCTGCCTTTATAAAACTGGGATTGGGGGTGCAGGGGGAGGAGGAGGCTGGGTGTATAATTACTACTATATTTCTTTGCCAAACATTAGTGAACTTAAACAAAAAGTGCTTGTTTTCGTTGAGAGGAAAAAGCATGTGAGCTATCAATGATGAATCTTAAGGACGCCCACAGCCTTGACACGGTGCCAGGCTCTGCTAGGTACACCAGCATTTGGGAGGCTGATAACAGAGAGCTCATTGAAGGCAAAGCCCAGATCAGGACTCGGGTGGGTCAAAAGCCACCCAAACGATGGGAACAATCCAAGGCAGCAGCCCCTGGGCAGTAACGGGAGCCACTGTGCGACATGAAAGATAAACTGGCAGCTGATGCTATCGGGGCCTATCCAACAATGCATCTTTTCTAATGGATTTTCACAGGGCTTAAACTCCAAACAAAGGAAAGGGAAAATAAAACCCTCTAAGCTGCTTCAGATCAGACATTTTTGGAAGTCTGAAGAAGGCAAGGGAGAGGCTGCAGAAGGATTCCCTTCTTACACGATGCCATAAACTTGACACACTTATTCTGCCTCATCCTGCACGTTGTGCTGATCCCAGGGGAAGAGCTGTTACCTGCTCTGATCCACCCAAAACACCTGAGCTTTCCAGACAGCACTGTAAACAAATCCTAGTGACTAATCAAAACAGATCTTCCAAAAATACGCTTTTCCTGGGAGAAGCAATTCCTGTAGTTTCCTAGCCCTCCAACTACCAGCATTTAATCACTGCACTACAGGAGAGATTATGCTCTGGCAGAAGTGGCCTCAGTTTACTTTAAGGAAGGAAAAGAAAATAAAAATAAAAAAAAAATCAACACGGGGCCACACAAGTTGTACATAAGAAATTACAGTTGATGTATTTAGGTAAGTGGAAGGAGCAGGGATGATCCTGAAGGTCAGCCTAAGTAGGGGAATGACTGCAGTGATGTTTCACACCCACATTTAGACATTCCACTTCTCCTGTTGTGCTAGCCAGAAAATACATCCTTTTCAAGAGGAGCTGTACAGAACTGCCATGGCTGCCTACCCCAGCCAAGGCCGTGGAGGGATCCTCTGAAAGCCCAGGAAGTGTGTGCACTCAGCTGAGGGAATAAACATGACTAATTTTTTGCATTTCAGAGTAATAAATGTCAGGGTCAGCTCTGATCTCATTCCTGATTCAAAATGAGTCGCTCTGAAGTTTGTTCCCAATTCCTTGCTGAACCTAATCAAGCCAAATGGAACAAGCCATAATCCAAGCAGAATTCAATGAACTGCACCCATTAAGAAGGCTATTAAAGCTTGTTCTCAGGGTTTAAACCAGGAGAAGATTTAAGGTGGAGAAGAGATTATCCCACATCTGCCTCCCATGACCTCCCTCTGTTGGCACCAGCACTGCTGCTGTCGGAGGGAGCAGATGCCAGAAGGCTGCATTTGAGACACTGACCTATTCTCTCACATCCTACACACCACTGACATCACAGCTCATTTTTTTGCCCCCAGACTGCATCAGCAGCCCCTCAAATGCTTGATTCTCTGGAAATTTCAGGCTCAGAGCTCTCAAAGCTTCTGTTTTGGTTCGAGCACACTGCCTGGGCCATCGGCCTGCAGCAGCCACAGCGCGGCCGCTGCCGCAGCTTGATCCTCCCTCCTGATTAGACCGGGGGTTTGCAGACACAAAGCACTATCTCCTGCCAAAACCTGATTACTGCTGCACCCGAACAACCACAGTGACAACAGGGAAGGTAATTACACCCAGAAATAGGTTACACACCAAAGCCAAGTACTCTGGCCAGGCCTGCACAACAATATCTGCATTTACTTTTTCACTGTGGCTTAAAATAATTGCTGAATTTATGCCATTAGCAACAGGAGACCAACAGCCACATCATCTTTGGACTTTTCAGCATCACTGAGAGCCGAGGAACAGACAGGAGCAGCATTCCTTACAACGTCCATCAGCACATTTCCCCAGGGTCTGTGGCTGGGGATGGCTGGTCCTTGTGCTGGGTGGAAACATCAGCTGTTCACAGGAAAAGGGGGGCTGGGGTTGGTGGGCTGGGGGAGCTGAGGAGGCAAATCCACTGCCCCAAGAGCTGAGGGAGCAGCAGCCGAGGGAAGAGAGCAGCCCCCGACAGACCCATCACCAGTCATTCCCAAGCAGCCCCTGCTGCTCACCCTCCCCGGGTGCCTGTGCAGGAGCTGCAGGGCTCCCGCCAGCTCCTCAGGGAAAACCCTCCCTGCACACTGGAATGGCTTTGCCAGTACCTCTGACACCTCACCTCGGCCACTCAGGGGTGTTCACCTGCCCGCAGAGAGGAGCAGGAACGGGGCAAGGGATCCTCTCTGCCACCTGCCGTGGGAAGCACTAACTCCAACATCATTTAGCCGTAAAATGGGCAAGAAAAATTTGTTGCACTGATAGTAACAGAGTGATATTTTTTTATATTACTGTTTCTTGCCTAGTAGCCTGGAGTTCCTGTGCTGAGTGGTGCAGGATCCCCCCTGAGCACAGAGACTTTACCAGAGAGGGCACCAGCGTTCCCCTGCAGAAGGGGACGAGTGCTCAGTGGATGTTCCATGGGAAGAGGAATTTCCCATTCCATCAGAGGAGAAACAGGCACTCACAGGCAGTGGCCAGGCACTGGAAACCATACTCAGGCTGTCATTAGGCATTTCCACAGCCAGCTGAGATGCATGAACAATTCGTGTAAGGCAACACCAAAAATAAAGCTAATTACTTTAGGCTGATGATAAGAGAGATCTTTTTCTACAGGCAACTTTGCAAGGTCACCTTCCTTGCAAAAATCTCTCTCTTCTTTTTTTCTTTTTTTCTTTTTTTTTTTTTTTAAACAAATGACATTGAACTGCTTTCAAAGCTTATCTAATTCCACCTCAGGGCAGGAAGGGGTTAAGACCTTAAAAAATACATAGAGATGAATAGAAAGCCAGGCTGGCAGGGCAATGTTTTAAAAAAGGAAAGGGGGAAAAAAAAATTTAAAAAGAGTATTTTCTTACAGTCAAAAGAGAACCAGAAGCCCAGAGTTTAAGGTCACTTCCTCTCCGGGCAGTGCTGGGAGCAGCGCTGTCAATCAGCACGGCGTGCTGGTACTGTCCCTCACTCCCAGGACAGAGGCACAGCACAAGAGTAACATTTCCCCGCTGGGAAAGGGGGATGGAGGACGCAGCTTTCAATTGATTCCAAAGGTCCTTTGGGAAAGATGGAGCCTCTGGTTTATTAGCGCTGACATTCAGCTCTCAGAGCAGCAGGCTGATACCTATTTAATTTAATGCCATTTTCCAGCAGGGAAATGTGTTTGTCAGGCTCTTGGCGGGGAAGCCCAGCCAGCACCAACCCACTGAAAGAGCTCCTGCCCTGCCTGGTGGGACGGGGCACCCCCAGCACACGGCCTCAGCTGCAGGAATGTGTTCACCTCCAGCAGGGACTTGTGCTCCTCACTGTCTGCTCCTGAGTTTGCTGAAGTGTTGATCTAGTGAGGAGAAAAACAACAACACAACCACCTTTGTGTTTCTTTTGTGAGGAGAGTCTGCTGTGGACAGACACGACCCTGTGTGCCCAAGTGCAAGTCCCTCAGGATTTTAAACTGGTGCTCTTACATGCAAAAGGAGGTACTGACTCCATTTTAGAAATAGATTAGCTGCATGACAGACTAGGGTCTTTCAGGATAAGATACAATTATTCCTCCTTTAAAAGTTCCCCCTCAGATGATGGCACTGACCTGCTGCTGCCTGGCTGCCACGCTCTGTGTTACCCTGGGAGTGTTCACTGGGCTGGCATTGTGTCACGGCTGTGTGTGACCACACCAATAAACGATAAAATGAGGACAAGGTCTGGGGCAGGCTCAGGAAAGCCCCGGGAAGTGAATGTGGCTTTGGCTCATTAACCAGACTTGAGGTAACACTGCTACAGTGAAGGCAGAGGAGCTGTACAGAAACACCCCACACCAGATCTCCAGTCAGGCTCCAAGAGATGCAAATACCAGCCTGGTGTAACATTCAATATCACAGAAGGAATCTGGGCATCTGCTTCTCCCTGATCCCTTAAAGCTTAACTCGTTCATCTGTCTTGTGAACTGCAAGGATCTGTCTATAAGCAAACATGCTGATGAAGCTGCTCCAGAATTTTGATTTTAGCTAAATCCTAATCCAGACTAAGAAGATCTATAGAATTATGCAAAAATTTTCCCGTCATAAATCAGAAGCATATATGAGAATAGGTTTCCATGGAATTCCCAGGCTGCTATCTTGTCTCCCAGTGTATGGGGTGCTCCTGAGGCAGAGTGACACAAGCACCTACCAGTGCATCTCCAGCCAGACATGTTGGCTTTCACTGCATTGATCATGGGAGTCAGGATTATTGAAGGAAATTAAAGGCTATTGCTGTTTTCTTATATACACCTCACTGAATTATTCCAAAAAGGAAAAGTATGAGACTATCTATCAAAAGCATACAGATCCAATCAGTGCTGTGCCTATGTCTGTCTGTGTTTAAACCCAGAGGTATTATATATCCAGTGTAATTACACATTAAACACTACATGCAATGTTTAGACCTACAAGTATTACATTACATACATAAACGTGCCCACACACAGACGCTTCTACACAAATCTTTTGAATTTTGACTATGGTCATGATAAAAATCAGTTTGCAACTGTGCAGGGAACTCTCCCCAGGTCAGTACTGAGCACTGACTCAGTTCCACACGGACTCCATTCTTGGACAGGAATGGTTATGATGGACACACAGGCTCTATTTTGACTTTTGAAGAGGATGAAAGGAATAATGTGGCAGCAATAGATATGCTGGACTTCAGAGGTCACACATTTCCTCGTGTATTTATACCTCTGGTCTCAGAGAAGCAAAGCTCTTGCACGCCAGTGTGCCCTGGTGTGCTGAGTGCCAGCACTGCTCGTTCTGAGGGCACACAGGGAGGGCAGGATGTGCCCAGCCCCGTCCTGCTGCTCGTGGGTGACCTGCTGGCAGAGCCAGCTTTCCCTCTGCCACTGCCTGTGCAGTTTGGCCAGCAAACCACACTTCCAGCAGCCACTTCCATCCCTGAGAGAGCTGCTGGTTTGTATTTGCTCAGTGTTGTCAGCAGCCTTGTCCTGTAAGGCCCTTTCAGCTGCCAAGCTCTCAGGGCAGGCCAAGCGTGGCTGCAGTCGGGCTCTGACTTTCCCGGGGTCCTCCAAGTGCTACTGTGGGTAAAAACAACATATGCAAGTGTAAAGCTGCCAGACTCGTGGTCAAGGAACATCTGTAGGTGCTTGTTCATTCTCACAGACAAGGATCACTCAGAATATTTGAACAGACGCTTTGTCCCTGTGTTGGAGGCAGACGAGGAGCCCATCTGTGCCCCCACAGCAGCTGAGCACCCCAGCACCTCTAACATTCCAAACCTGATCACCCTTCAGAGAGGGAGACATTTAAACATTTCTTTTCCACAGAGACGCAGAATTTCACGTACCTATAAACAAGTGTGTTTAAATTAAAAATCTAACCTAGAGGCCTCATTGCCTGGGCTGTTGCACTGTCAAGGAAAATTAGGAACCTTCAAAAAGTCATTCAGGTCCTGGAGTGGGCTCATTTCTCTCCTCCTGGACCCAGGGACCCTAAGGGGATGAGATCCCTAATTCAGACATATTTACATGCTTGAAGTTAGAGGAGAAAGGATCCAAGTCTGAGTTGCCCAGAATGAGAAAGGAAAGTTTACCCTGATTTTGAACTCACAAGTTTTTAAAACAGCTCTCACTATCCCTCCCCCTTCCAGTGCAGGCCCCACATGGGTCACTCACTACCTGGTACCCTACAGCAATCAGCTGTTGGTACCTCCCAAGGCAGGCAGTCCCATCAAACAGCCATAACTTACCATTTTTAATTACTTCTCATGATCGTGTAAGATATCCATGTAATCAGTCCACTGCCTAAGGCCAGGAGAGATGTGGTTTTAACAGAGATGTCTTTGAAAGGACTGAGATTTTATGTTAAACCATATCCCAACCCCACACAAACCTACACAACAGGAAGAATGCAGTATAAAATCTCTGGGGCGCTATGCCAGGGGACTTTTTGGAACACTTCTCAGTATATCTAATATTTTTTAGATTTGTTAGAGATTTAGATTTATAGCTTCTATTGATCTCAGATGTGACCACTAGACGAGGTCACAAAAGCAGCACCTCTTTCACTAATCTCCCTCCACGGACAGTGGAAGGACCCAGATCTCTCTCTGTCATCTTCTGTCGGTGCTGAGGAGAAAAATGGGACTTTGTGCTCCCAGTTTCTCTCATGAACACACCACAGTGATATTCAAGTGCTGAAGAAGCCTGTTTTTTAAGACAGAACAACAAAACTTCAATCTGTACCTTGAGCCAAGGAGGGAGATGGTTTTGGCTTCTCTTTGGTTTCCCTTTTTCATGTGGAAGGGGGAAAAAAAGCCTGGGAAGCTGGTGAGGGCACAGCAGGGGCAGGAAGCAGCAGCAGGGCCTCTCCCTGGCACGAAGCGCTGCCTTCCCCCAAGGCTTCCCAGGATGTGCAGGAGCACAAGGATAACGCCCCCAGAGCTCTGCCACACCATCGGGGCCAGCCCAGCTCTCCCCGGGCAGCAGGCAGAGCCCTGGTGGGGAGGACAGCAGCAGCACGGTGCTGCCAGTCCATGGCAGGGAGGGGACACTGCCCCGCAGTGCCAGGGGTCCCCGACACCTCCCACACGCCTGGTGGGTGCCTCTCTCTCCAAACCCGACCCTCCATCGCCTCAGCCCGCTGCCACTGCCGTGCCCCTGCTGCTGCAGAACCCTTCTTTCACAGGGAACCTGCACACGGGAGCAGAGGACACGGCAGGTGACGAACCTCGGTGCCAGCGGGGTCAAGGAACCCAAACCAGGTCACAACAGAGGCAGAAGGAAACCAGCACAAGAGTGTCTCTAGAGGCACTGGATTCTCTCTGTCCAGGCACTGCTGTTAATGTATTCTAACACAGTTTCAGCTTTAACTCTCCTGGATTGACAACAGAATTGAATTACCCTTCCAAATCTCTCTCTTTCAACTTGTCATAAGATTTTTTAATCCAACAAGAAGCACTTCCTTGGCAGAGTTGCCATTGTTATATTTTTTCCAGCTTTTCTGATTTAGGAATTTAATCTTTTTAGCCATGAATTGACTTCTCTCAACTAGCACTCACAGCAAAAAAAAAAAAAAAATCAGCTCTTGCTTGCCATGCAAGCTGCCAAGTTCCTGGGACCAGATGGAATGGATCCTGGGCTTTTAAAGGAGATCATTGACAATCACAGAGAACACAACAAACACAGGCCAAGTTTCAAGAGGGCTGGACAAAGATTGATCACAACACAGAAATGACAGAACACTAAACAAGGAAATAGAAGCACTATCTGTTCATCTCCAACATCTGTACTGTGTAGAACACTGGAAGCTACAAATCCTGCTTGAATAAAGCTACAGAGTAATGCAACCCATGTGCACCCTGAGATGGGGACCCCCTGCCCTGCCCGACACGGGGCTCAGCCCCACCAGCCCTGCCAGCTCTCCCTGCTCAGAACTCATTTCCAAATGGGCAGAGCAAAGCAGAAACATCAGCTACAGGGGAAGGCAAAAGGAGACATTTAAACCATTGCTGAGACCTACAGACGATGTTTGCCTTGAAGCATAACTTTAACAAGGTATGTTAGAGCTGCCATCAAAGCCACGCAGCTGAAAAGGGTGCAAAAAAAGACCAGCTACAGAGCTTTCAGAATATTTCTGTGATTATCACTGAGCTATAGGCAGCATTTGTGCATGGGCACAGCTTAATTCCCCTCCTTTAAGCTCCTCTGCCTTCTTTCACAGTTTATATTTGGATGCTCAAGAAAGGATCTATTTAGTTACTGAACTTAAGTTTATGATACAGGCAGTGAAATTCAATCCCATCTTTTAAGCAGATTAGGACCTACACACAGACCTTTGAACCTGCTGTGTTACCGTGTTGGCTTTCACAGCTCATCCCCAAAGGAATAAAATTACTCCATTTAATTAGACTCCAACTCTCCTCATCTGCCCCAGAAGTTTCCTGTCACCTCATTCAATTTTGAATGTAATTTAGGCTTAAAGGTTTGTCCTGATTTTTCACTGGGGTGCTGAAGAGCTTTGCAATGCAATAATTCACCCATCTTCAAACTTTTCTGGGGACACTGCAGTGGAAATGCTGCTTGCCTTCTCTTGGTTCTGTGCCTTGTCCATTAGCTTCACAGAAGTACATTGTAATTCTTCCCAAACTGCTGCACAGATAATACTCCTGCTAACACATGTGCCTTCACACCCATTTTATGTGCAGAGAAATGAAGCACAGAGAAGAGGCAACGTGAGATTCTCCTTCCCAGACCCAGAGCACTTTCAGTGAAAATTAGGAATCCAGCTATTAATACCAGGCTGTCATCACTGTGTGACATGCCTTTGTCTGAAGGTAACAACCACAGCCAAATCCAAAGCTGCAGGGCTTGGTGGGTGCTGAAGAACATCCGTTTTATGCAGCAGTCATCACACAAGACACGATGTTTCAGCAAGAGCTGCCCCCGTGCCAGCAGCACAGGGAACGGCTGCCTTGGGCCAGATCAAAGGCTCAGCTTGCTCAGCATCCTCTTTCCAGCAGTGGCCATAAATGGGTGTCCAAAGGGAGAGAATAAAAATAGGATAGGTACATATAATACTCCTGTCTCTCTATTTATATGCCTACATCCCTTCCCCTTGCCTCCACCACCAGTCACTCCCAGCTCACTGAGCTCCTGACGGGGTTTCTGCCTGTTCAGTGGCAATCCACTGATTTATCTTCCATTCATTGGTCCACTTCCCCACAAGTGATGTCAACTTTTAGTATCTACAGTTTCCTTGACAACAACAAGTTGCACTGGCCAGCACCTTCCCAAAGAACCTCCTACTTCTGATTCTCTTTCAGGTGGGCTCTTACCAACCTCCTTTGGCACCTCCACGTCCCTGTGTCACAAGGCAATGAACAATTCCCACCCTCCTGGTGTCCTGCCTCATTTCACAGACCTCTGTCACGTCTCCTTTCCTTGTTCACCCAGCTGAGGAGTTCTAGTTCATTCAGTTCTTCCTCACACAGAGGCAGTTCCACACCTCTGAACAGCCCTGCTGTTCTTCTCTGAGCCCTCGGTGTCTGCAAGTCTTTGGAGAGGGAATGACGAGAGCAGCGCATCAGGAAAATCAGGAATTTCTATTCCATCACAGCCATGTTCCCTGTTCCATCCTCAGGACACTCCCTTATCTCTAGCTGGTTAGTCTCTTACACCACTACTGAGCGATGTGCTGGTGTTTTGATGGAAATACCCATTATAACCACAAAATCTTTGCTCAGAGTCCATCATTTCCTAAGGACTGTTTTAAGGAAGAGTCACCTGAGTCCCTAAAAGCAGCCTAAGGAACCCGTGTTTTGGCACAGGCTTGCTGCTAAGGTGAACTTGGACACACGAATCCCACTCAGAATCCCTCTCCACCCCATGCTCTGTCCCTGCACCTACCCCACATTGTCATAGAACAGGATTTTAACAGGCCTGGTGCTGTCTCCTACAACCAGTGTCTTCAAATTTGCTAAAAGCACACATAAATATTTCATAGAGCAGACAATGCTGCTCTCACATCTGATTGCAAACGAGATTATTTTTTCTCCCAAACAAATCCAATAACTTGATTATCTGCTCTGGTCTGTTCTTCTTTTTTCTGCTATACAATTTTCAAATATTTGCAGTTGTAAGTCTTTCAAAGCTTTAATTTGCTTAAAATGATTCACAAGCACCTTGTTAATCTTTTATCAGTTTTATTACAAACTGTAAACAAAACCCAGTTCTTAAATAATTAAAGGGCAGAACTAGCCCTCAGGCAAATGAAGTCCAGGAGGGAAGAATAAAAAATTTAAAAATCAGAGTAAGCCTGTAATATTTTTTTTTTCCTTCCCATCTACAGAATTGGTGAATCTAGCTTCAAAACAGAGAGGAATTCTAAAAGAACAGATTGTGTGTGACATCCCCCCAGCCAGTTTCTCTCATCTACTGTGTCCTGAATATTAATCCATCAAGTACCTACATGTTACTGGTTACAGAGCTAAACACACCACAGGCTCACAAGGCAAAACCTGGGTCCCAGGCAGCAGCTCCCAAAAATTCCTGTGCATTTCTGTGTGCCCAGCAATGCCTGAGCCTGCTTCCCCATCACCCCAAAGGATCCCTCGCAGGCAAAGGGCCCAAGGGAGGGGGGCTGGAGCACACTGCTGTCCCTGCTGGCACCACAGCTCCTCCTCCTGCCAGCCCTGGGCAGAGCTGGCTGGGCACAGCCGTGGGGGGACTCGGCAGCTCCTGCCCTCCTCCCTGCAGCCAAAGCTCCGTGCCTGCCAGCTCGGGGTGTAGTGCTGAAAGCAGCCCCTGCTCGGACAAACCCCACAGAAACCCCAGAAACGAAGCCCCAGGATGATCACAGGGATGGAGCAGATCTGCTGGGAGGAAAGGAAGGCTGAGAGAATTGAGATTGTTCAACCTGGAAAAGAGAAGCCTCAGGGTGACCTCACTGTGGCCTTGCAGTGCCTGAAGGAGCTACAGGAAAGATGGAGAGAGACTGTTTACAAGGGATGGAGGGACAGGACGGGGAATGGCTTCCCACTGCCAGAGGGCAGGGATGGATGGGATACTGGGAAGGAATTGTTCCCTGTACCTGGCACACTTTGCCCCAAGAAGCCACCCCAACCCTGCCAGTGTTCAGGGGCTTGGAGCAACCTGGGATAGTGGAAGGTGTCCCTGCCCATGGGACAGGGTGGAATGGGATGTGTTTTAAGGTCCCTTTGAACCCAAACCAGTCTATGACTTTATCAAACCACGAAGAATAACACTTTTGCAGAGTCCCCAATACGGCCACTGTTGAATCATGAGCAGTTTCTTTGCACCATGAGCAGAAGTCAGCGAGGTCCAGCCCGGGGGGCATGGGCAGATGCCAGAGGGGAGCTGGAATCCTGTACCACAGACAGCTTGGGAAGGGGAAACTCCAAACAGGGATGCTGAAATTGAGGGAAAAGCCTGCTTGGAGCTCTGATGTGACAGCAGGTGACAGAGGCACGAGGGCAGGAGCTGGGTTTGAGATGAGGGTCCCCAGGCAAGAGCCCTCTTACAGAAGACACACAAAGGGTGGTGACAGTGCTGGGTCTGGTCCCCCGTAAAAAGGGCACTGCTACATCCACACCTTGCTAGAAAACTCACCTCCAATTACTCAGATTGAGAACTGCTATTTGATGTAATTATCACTGCTATTACAACCTCCTCCATCATCTACCAACGCTTCAACCCAGCTGTGCTGAAGAACAGTGTTCACTGTGGCTGTACAGCCATTCCAGAAACTTTGATACACAGCTTCCAGCTTTCTAATGTATTGAGAATTTCCTAAGGTATTCAAATTGTATTTCCTCGTTGTTACAGAAAAGACCACTTCTAATGAAGCTTTCCAAAGCACTGCAATTGGAAGAAAACCTAAGGAACTATGAAGGCAAGACTGAGCAAATTCTAATTATCTTTTGAAGGCTACACTACCATGCACACAAAAATGGATTTAAATGCATTACAGACTTAAAAACGTGTAATGGATGCATTGCTAGCCTATTACATGCAGTTCATTGTGCAAAGGTTTTTGGTTGTATGTTTTGTGCAGTGGGCTGTAAAAGTTGCTTAACAGAAGAAAATACATTTGATTAAAAATTTACATCAGAAGAATGTAACAGGGTTTTTTTTTTCTTTGCAATTTTATCTGCCACTGACTATTCCCATTAGTATTCAGTTCTTCTCAGGCTCACAAGTATATGTAAAAAACAAGGACTAAAGATGGAAAAGTTTGAGGTCTAGATCCCAACCCATATTAAAGACAAAGCTGTCCAGAAGCTGGCTCCAGGTGGAAAAAGAAATCGCACATATTCCCACTTGTAAGTGGGAGGACCCTAAAGTGTCATTGAGATGCTTAAATAGTTCTGCTCCAGTGACTCCCTTTGTGAGAAATATCCCGGGGAAAGCGGGTGGTGCTTGGACTTCCTAATGCTGCAAGTCCCACGGGGCTCCCAGCACCTGCCCGGGCAGGAGCAGCCCTTGAGTCATCCTGACACACAGGATGCAACCTCTGCCCCAGATCAAGGAAGAAAAAGTCCTTCAAATCTCTACCATATTCCCAGGAAAGCCTAAAAAACTAAGCCCTTACTGATAACCATTCAGAGCAAAAAGCAAACTGCAAACATTCAATCTGCAGCACTGAAAGGAATCAGAGAGATTTTACAGCTTAGTTAAACTCCCTTTTCCAAAACCACACAAGAACTGGTCCGACTACCAAGAATGGGCAGAACTGAGAAAGATCCATTAAAGTCAAAACAAACAAGCAAATACATAAATAAAGCAAAATAAATAAAGGAGCACTTCAGTTGGTTCTGCAGCCCAGGAGCAGATGAAAGCCGAGGAGCTGGCTCTCCATGAGGAGCCAACCTCCCACCCCTCTGGGGCTGGAGAGTGAACAGGGATGGAATTCCTTCCTCTGGCTTCCAGCCCTGCCTGCTTTTCACTGGACTGACCAGCCCATGGAGACACAAGCCCAAGCTCACTGCTGGTGCCCCAGCCCAACCCGGCCCGTGAGGCGGGAAGGAGGGAAAACCTCCTCAGAGCCACTCGCCAGGCCCAGGCAGAGCACAGCCGCTGTGCAGGCTGCAGCCACCGCTGGCAAGCTCCTGGTGGTCACAGGAAGGCCAGAAAAAATCAAAATGCAATAAGGAGAGGCCAAAACACGAAGCAAGGCAGCTCTGTGTGACAGGGCTTAGTGGCAGTCACAGGGTCACACGGCAAACCAGGCAGGGAAGAGCTGAGCCCCAGCGAGCACAGGCTCCTGAAGCACAAGGGAACATTTGGATTAGAGACAAGGACAAAATTGTTCCCTGGGAGGGTGGGAGGCCCTGGCACAGGGTGCCCAGAGCAGCTGAGGCTGCCCCTGGATCCCTGGCAGTGCCCAAGGCCAGGCTGGACATTGGGGCTGGGAGCAGCCTGGGACAGTGGAAGGTGTCCCTGCCATGGCAGGGGTGGGAGTGGATGATTTTTAAAGACCCTTCCATGCCAAACCATTCTATGATTTAATGATTTGTAGTAATCTGTATTTACAAGTAAATTAAATCCCTACATCTGTTTTCCTTGATTACGCCCAATCTCTGTTCACAAGAATATAAAATGACAAATCTCACTCGTTTTCCTAAAATGCTGTCAGTCACAGTTGCAACACGATTTTTAAAATGCAGACTTGTACTATTCATAGGCAGGAAAGGAAAAATTGAAAAATTTTAGCAGCTAAAAGTGATAAAAATAGTGAACCAGGTGTCTGTACTGAGTAATTCAGGACAACACAACCCTTTGCTGATCATCCCCATCAGTTCAAGGAGTAACATCTGATTTCACACCTGCAGAAATCCATCTACAAGGCAATGAGGAAAAGAAGTAGCAAAGATAAATAAATAAAATTAGCACAATTATCTCCAGCAAACACTTTTGGTGAAGAAACAGGTGGGTTCCCACCTCCCAGGCAAGGATGGTTTGAGTGTCAGTGGAACAGGGAGCTGCTCTGGGAGCAGCCTGGATGATTCCCTGCATTCCTCCAATGCCTCTGGGCGTAGCTCTGACCCAGAAAGTCACCCACTCACGCAGTTATCCCTGACTCCACCAAGCCAGGGGTACAGACTGCTGGGAGAGTTCATCATTCCAGGGAAAATGAACGTTTCGGTGAGCTCAGGTCATCAGGCTGATTTATCACCTCAGCTGGCAGGCTCTTTAGAGCACTCTATTATGCAAACACTGTGCACTTTTCAGTATCTGGACTTAGGAAAAGGTGTTCCCTACCCCAGCAAGGGGAGGAAATGGGTTGGGATGAAAAACCTTGTTGTGGGGAGTGGGAGGGAGAAGAGGTTGTTCCACACAGGAGATAAATAACCATATCTTTGTGAAATTACTGTTAAAAGGGACAAGACAAATAACGAGCAGAGTCAGGGATGAAAAAAACCCTAAATCCTCTAAAAATACAGCCAACTCATGAATTTCCAGCTGCAGAGCAGCGCTTTCAAGTTGCAACTCTCAGTGCTTGTCGAGAAAGATGCTTCCTGCCTCGACCCCCCCCAAGAGCAGCACGGTCTAATGGAAGTCACATTTGATGTGCTCTGTGCTGCTCACCACAGAGAGGCTGAATTACCGGGTGCAGACCTCATCACACTCTTAAAAAGTAATTTGGAACCAGAGCTTTGATTTAGATTGGCTTTATCCTTTACTTTCAAAGTACAACTGGTAATAATGTAGTCTGTGAGTTTAACATTTGAAACAGGGGTTCCATTTACCTCTTTGTACTTACTGGAGGAAAATGACTGTAATTGAAATCTTTCTGCTGGAAATGAAGCCCTTCTAACATTCAAAGTGGTTGCTTGTCCTTCAGGCTTTTTATTTTAGCTGTCAAAACTGTAAACTGCCTTTCAGAGTAGTGAGAGTCTTACAAGAGAGGATGAAATGAATGTACCCTGGATCTAGGTAGTGGGTGTTTTAATCTAATTTTCTAGCTAGAAATACAGCACTTCTCTCCCTTGGGCACTGCTGGGAACAGGAAAATTAAGCTTCACTTCAGTTCAGCAATATCCATCAATGAACCTCAAACAAGGGACAGGGCTTTTCAAGGACAAAGCAGAACCTTTCAAGTCCTCCATTTTCATCCATAAGCTCCCTCAGATCCAGGCAGCAGCACGTGAAGCCAGACTGCCCACTCACACTGCCTCCCTCCACACGTCTCCCACACTTTCTAGAATTTCACAGATTTTTTCCAAGAGCTTGCCTTTTTTCTTTCCCCCTCAGATTAAACTGATTTCCTGGTGTCAGCAATATTATTCACATGAAGCCTTTGAATCTTAATTCCGGTGTAAATGCATTCAGACTGAATACGGGTATTGTGTCCAAGTGGCTCGTGGCCAAATGACCTTACATTAAATCTCTGAGAGGGTAAACATAAAAACTTTGGGGTTTATCCTGTAGGCTTCCTTTCAGTCTGTATTATAGAATGTTAGCAATTAACTTGATAATAGACTCAAGATGAAGTTGTGTAGATTTCTACTTTAGTTAGTTTTATTATCTGGTTATTTTAATCACAACTAAAAATGTGCTGCTGGGAAAAGGTTTTATCGTGCTTGTCTACACAACTTAAAAAAACTGTTTAGATGACTTGAGCAAACTAACACACCAAAGTACATCAACTTAACCAATGTTTTTCTCTCCTGTTTCCAGTTCCAACATGTCTTTAGGATAAAAGGTGACCATTTTTCAGGCTTTGTGTTGCAGCCACAGATGCATGACCACTTCCTGCAGTCCCCACCAGCCCCTGAGCAAGCAGGCAGATGACATGAATTCACTGATTCAGAGATGTCAAGGTGGATGCGATGAGTTTGGAAGCTCCCAGAAGACCTGTGAGGGTTCAATCCCTGAAGCTCAGCCAGTTCCATCAGCACACCTTGGTTCAGGTCTCTGCAGATAACCCAGCCGGGATGAGCAGCATTCAAACTCAGTAAATGGAACAGTTTATGGCAGGAAAGCACAGTGATGCCAAGAGAATAAAACAGGTTGACAATCTATATGGGAAGGAAGATTTTATAATATACAAGCTTCCTGCAGAATTACCTCTGACACGTATGTAAATATATATGCTTTATCAAAGTGGGGTCTTCAGACATCAGCGTCTTCTGAAGTAAATCAAAAGGAAAAAAAAAAAAAAGAAAATATTTGTGATGGCCAGAGGCAAGGACGTCAACTTCAGCAAAGCCAGCCAGCCAGTAAAAATGTCAATGAACTTCTTTACAAGAGAATTAAGAGGGAGCAGTGCAATGTCAGCACACACAGGGAGAGCAGCTCCAGTTCCGATTAACTGAGATACTGCACTGACAGGAGGGCACAGACCCAACCTCTCCCTAACCTAAAATGACCTCCCTTAAACAGAGATTATATAACACTTCCACATGAGGAGAGCAAACTTAAATTAATTTGGTTTTCACAGGCTGCTGCCAGAAGAGACATCACTGTCCTTCCTGCTCATCCAGGTACACCCTACAGGGCAGTACCCTCGCGGTGAACTGGGACACACACTGACCGGCCTGGAAACAAAGCCAGCACAAAGAAGGAACAAAACCAGCTCAGGTGGAGGTGGGATCACCTCCCCACGAGGCTGCACAGGCACCGCTGCTGACAGCGCCCAGCTGGGAGCGGAGCACTCGCTCCTGCAGCAGCCCACACTTGTGTCAGCTGAAGGGGAAACTGCATCTCCAAGTGAGATTTCAAATCCATTTAGACAAACTGCTGTAAAAAGCTGGTTTGAGAATTTCAAAGGTTCTTCAGCTTAGCTCACATAAACCCAATTCCTAAGGCCTTGACAACACAGAGGAGTTGCAGAAGAATTTGACCTAATTTTTTAAGCCAGTGTGGTTACACTACTGCAGAAACACTTGTTTCATGGAGTGTGTACCCAGCGTGCCCAGCCAGAGAACTGCACCAGTTTAATAAATTCAGCGTCAATTCACACCTCAGCCACACTAGCACAACTTTCACAGGCAGACAAGACTGGAAGCTAAAGCAGAACAAGCCAAGCCCCAACTGCAACAAGAATATTGACACAAAATCCTGTGTTCAGCAAGGGGGTACAGCCCTACCACGTAGCCAAACCCAAAATTTCTCAGGAGCCTTCCATTAGGAAACCCCCACTTCAACAGAGGGATAACAGTCTCTTATCACACATGAAATGCAGTAAAAGACCAGGCATTCACTTCAGTTTTTGCCTTCCTACGTGTGTGAATTTGGGGCTTTTTCCCCCCTAACAGATGAACTGACTTGGCACCTCCCCTGGTGGATCGGAAGAAGGTCTTGTAAGGCACAAGTAACTGTAAGTATACAGATTAAATGGGTTTCCTGGATTTCATCCATGTTCAAATTTCCCAGGTTGTAGATCTCAAAAATATCTGTCTCTGACAAAACTGGTATGACAGGTTATGTAACACCCCACAGAATCACCCGGTGACAGCAGAGCAGGAACATTATCTGCTCTGCTCAGGGACTCCAGGGCTTTCTGGATCAACTGCAAGGGGTGTCAAAAAAAAAAAAAAAAAGAAGAAAAAAAAATAACTGAATCAAGAAATGTAAAGGAAAAAGAAATCCCCATGTGTTTTAAATAGCCAGCCTCACCCACTGGTGATTTCCTTAGATTATTTTCAGGGAGTTCCATATGCTAAAAATGCTGAGGTGATTTGTTTTAATATAGATATTTATAGGTCTGATATAAATTTAGAGAACGCAGAATTATTGCAGAGAAACATCAAGGAGATAATAACTGCCTATTACATTGGATTTTGCAGCCTCTTAAAGACTGCCCAAAACAAACGAAATGGAACAGTTACATCTGAGACTGTTAAATATGCTATTTGCAGCCTGGGATAAATGATAGGACAATCTTGTTAAATGAAATATATATGCTTCCTGTTAAATGAAATATATATGCTTTCACTGAGTGCAGTATAACTTGAGGCACAAAGGCAAGAAATAAATCAATGTGGGACTATTTGCCCAAATACAAAATTTCAGACTACCAGCACATGCATGGGTTTTCCCTCTGTTCTAAGAACAGCAAGTTGCTAACTGCTCGAGGATGTTTAGGGAACAGATAGCGAGGCTGCTTAGTATTTTCATAAAAAGTTGTCTTGCTCTTTCCCCTATTTTGCTGGATTAAGGAAACAGCAAAGCTACATCACATTCTGCCTGCATCTCAGCACTACTGGCCACCAGATCAGCCTCTAACCTGAGGCAGGAAACCCTCCAGGAGATCTCCGGTGAAAATGCATCACTGTTAAGCAGGTCCCTGCTGCAATCCTGGTCCATCCTCTCTCCCCATCCCCACTTCTCTGCTTCCCCCAGGCATCTGGGTACCAAGGCACAGGCGAGATAAAGTGGAAGCTGAGTGTAAGAGGAAAATCCCACAGAAAACACTCTGTTCTGTGCAGTGGGAAATACAGCAAACTCCACAGAAAACCCCCCACCGAAGACTCTTAGAATACATCTCGCTACTTTTCGATCAATAAAACTTCTTTCCTCCAGTAATAATTGCGGACAATTAAATACTTAGCTACTAAAGGAGAAGAAAAGAACTGACCTCCCTGCAGAAGCAGGTCACAACTCATAATGGGCTCCACGGAACAAGAAATATTCCCCCTTTCAAGCTCCACATGAGGAAAACAAATGCATCTCTACCATCTCTACTTTTATTTCTTTTCCCCGACAAGGCACGGAAGGAATCAGATCTGAGCTTTTCTCTTCCGCCTGCCCCGTGCTGAAGTTGCTGCCGCACCTGCAGCCCCGCCGGAGCTTCGGGCACAGCCCGATCCGTGGAGCCCCAGGAGCGCGGATCGCGGAGCCACCTCGGGGGCACTGCCAGGGCAAGGGGAGCAGCGGCGCCCCGGCAGTGCCCGCCCGAGGGGGCTGCACTCACCTTCTCGGCATGCTTGAACTTGACGTAGAACCAACTCGACTTGATCATCGTCTCCCTCCCTGCGCTCCTTCAGCGCCGAAGAAGCGACCCGAGCCCGCCCTGCCGAGCAGCAGCGTCCCGGCGCTCTGCCCAGCGGGGCTCCGCGTTCAGGTGCGGGGCAGCAGAGCCGAGGGGCGGCGGGGAAGGCGCTGTGCCCGGCAGCTCGGCGTGTCCCCCGCCCGTGTCCCCTCCCGTGTCCCCGCCCCGCTCGCCGCGATGCGAGCGCTGCCCGCCGCCTCCATCAGCGATGGCACATGTCACTAAGGCCAGGGGGCTGGCTCCGGCGCTGGCAGCCGCCCAGGACCGTGACCTCCCCCGGCGGGATGGATAATGAATTCCAGCGCTTCCCTGCAGACACAGATTAACACCTGGCTAAACATTATTCTGACAATGAGCCTGTCCACTGCGGGAGCCCCGCTCCCCGCGTTAACCCCTCGCTCGCCCACCAGGCAGGGCGGGGATGCTTTGGAGGCTGTCCCGCGATACCCTCCCCCATCGAAAGCGAGATTACAGGACTATATATAGTTTAGAAACAAGAAAGCCTCTTAAGCATAAAGCAAATATCTCCTTTCCGATTCTGCAGCTGCAGTAACGCTGCCGTGGATCCAGAGCAAGCCCTCAGGAGCCAGGCTGGATCCCCCGTTCTCAGCTCCCCCTCTACAAACACCCTTGGTACGCTGTGATGCTGTCAGGCTCATGTTCTAAAATAACATCTGTAAAGACATCGGTAAGGAAAAAACCTAAACAAAACCCAACAGAACAACCACCGCTACCAATATGAAACTAATGCATAAAAAATCCCGGGAAGTCACTGGGCAGGGTGTTTGTTCCTCTGTCTGTTCAGAAACACTGCCCAACTCCCTGGCTCTGCTTTAAGGAGACTCATTGATCTGGCTGCAAATCTCCCAGCTCTGTGAATGCCACGGAGCAGTCAATATCAAGTTTCAAACTAAAGGATGGATATAATCAGCCTCCTGTGTTTCCGCTGTACACGGCCAGAGCTATCTGGCCCAGCATCCTGTGCCCAAACACTTCACGATGCACAAGCAAACAATGTCAGGAATCCCAAGTCCAAAGACGTGCCCTCAGTAACACATGTAATAACACAGATGGACATGAATTTGTCACACAGCAGCTCCCAGAAGACCTGTGAGGGTTCAATCCCTGAAGCTCAGCCAGTTCCATCAGCACACCTTGGTTCAGGTCTCTGCAGATAACCCAGCCGGGATGAGCAGTGTTCAGACACAATCAATGGAATAGTTTATGGACCTCTTTATATTTCAATACAATGATGAGTGAGGTTCAGAATTTCATTACAGAAGTAAAAAAAGGCACCTCATTTTGCTGCTTTAAACAGCTGTGTGGTTATTTAAGTGGGAGTCTCACATTATCCTATTCCAACAAAAGAAAATAATTTGCTTCTCATCATCTTCAGATCATGACTTTACAGATTTTTCTTGTCTCCCTTATATCACACCTTTTGGGGACTAGAGACTCCCAGGCTATTAAATTTCTCCTTGTAGGGAGGCTGTGCATGTCTCCACAGATCCTTTTCATTACTCTCTGTACCTTTGCAAGGTCTAGGTATCTTTTCCACGGGCAGAGTGAGATGGAACAAATACATTTACCACTGACTTACCATCTCCTACTATATGTACACACAGGAGATACAGAGCAGATGAAACAGACCCTGAAACCTAGTTTGTCAATATTACTCACCTAAAAAGTACTATCAGTGCCGATAACAGAGTCAGTGCATTACCTGAAATGCGCTGTGACAACCTGGCTACTCGTTCACCTGCCAACAGAGGTTTTTAGAACTTTTCATAAACTAAGACTTACACAGGGGTTGCAAACACCAGTACTGACCAGCAATGATCACTGCATTTGGGTGGAGCTGAGGCTGCTCAGTCCTGCTCTGCCCCGAGACCCCCTCCCTCCCATCAGGTGCCAGCTCTTCCCTGCTCAGACAGGGAATTGGGATGAAGCCCTTTCCAAGCCCCTTCACTGCAGTCAGCTGGGCTGGTTCAATTCATGGCCATCCATGGCCATAGGTGTCAGAAATGACTTTCCATTGATGCCACAGAAAAATATTCCCACTCCCGCCCCGCTCCTGCATTCCTGTGGGACAATTAAGTTATGCTAAAAGGGTGGTAAAACACCCCAGCCGTTTTTTGCAACTGGAAATGTCAAAAATGGATGAGAAAGTCTCCTATAAGGAGCAACATAAAAAGAAAATGAAAACACTGGTTTTTATTAACACCTTCTATCTTCTGCACATAAAAGCTGTTTTTTGAAGTAGCAAATGAATGAACGGGAGAGATCTGGCTGTGGATTTGATTGAGATCAGGTCAGTGCAGGAGCCTCGCTTCCTGCCCAGCTGCAGCTGCTGCTCCAGTGCCATTCCAGTGGCACTGCCAGGGCTGGCTGTGGACAGCCCGTGGGAGCACAGTGGCACTGCCAGGGCTGGCTGTGGACAGCCCCTGGGAGCACAGTGGCGCTGCCAGGGCTGGCTGTGGACAGCCCGTGGGAGCACAGTGGCGCTGGCAGGGGCAGGGCTCCCCCGCTCTCCTGCCCCAGTCCCGGGCACTTCTCTGCCAGGCTGCCCCATCGCGGGCCCTGGGGCAGGAGCAGAGGCGCAGCCGGCGGAGGCGAGAGCCGGCACCGCGTACCAAGCACAAACAGCTGTGGCTCACAGCAATCACCAGGCCCTGGATGTTTTGCACTGGTTCATTAGCATCTGGCAGGACCTAAAGTTCCAGGGTCACAAAACACAGAGCTATTATTTTATTTCAGGAAAATGCACAGCGACATCCCTCGAGAGCTGTCCTTTTGTAATCAAAGGACAAGTGCAGCGCAGGGAATGGAGATGTGGAATTTCCAGCCATCACATCCCCCAGCCGGGCGGGGACGAGCCCAGCTCGCCACAGATTGCTCATTTTGTGTGGCGCTGTTGAAAGCCCCCACATCAGCATCCACAAACAGCCCCTGGCAGCACCGGCAGAGCCCGGTGATTCCTTCCAGCACTGACAGCTGCGTGGGTTTGCACACACACACCAACTACACACCAGCTTCGGTTTTCAGCACGTCATTCATCTTTGCAGGAGAACAAAATACACCATTTATTTTCAACCCTGCAGCATCAGCGTTTTCTCTGAACTGTATTTGGCTCTCCTGTTTTATAGGTGCCTGACACAACAGCTTCCCTCCAATTCACTTCCAGACAAACACCTCATCGGATAGGGGTCCATCCCTAAAAGTGCTGCACTCACCTCCTACCCCTGTTAGCCCGCACCTTCTCTTTCAATCACCCATCAATAACATGTAGCATACACTATTCCTATTCTGAGTTTGTACAGCCAAAATCCTAACTTGTTTTTATATGGCCCCAAAAAGGGAACCATGCTTTAGTAGAATACTCACAATTCTCCCAGAATAATCATACTTTGATTAGTCATCAGGTTTTGCCATAGTCTAATAAACTATTTCAACTGTGAGACAGTGTGAAAAGGAATTGAAATCACCTCCTTTTTAACAGACCATTGGTTCTAAGCCTTTTAATACACCCTAATGTATATTTAGGTATCGATCCACGTTCATTTCAATTATTCCCCATGACAAAGCTGATCACACAGTAATGCAATGTGCAGTGTAACACTGAGTACTGAGATGGTTTTGAAGCCTCCTAACAGCAGTGGGTGCCTCCTCCTCCTCTCTGGCTTTGGTTTTGTTGGTAAGTCAGACTTACATCTTGGAGCCACATGGGAGGGGAGAAGGAGCAAACCAGGCACTATTTCACCTATTTTCACTGTTTCCTGAGGCAGCAGAAATGCCTTGAAGAACCCACTTGCACGGCAGAGCCAATCCTGGGGGAAGCTAAAGAACCCTGACCCTTATGCCAAGCAAAACCAACAGTGTGTGTGCAGGGGGACTAAAGCTAAAGCAAGATGGTGCATTTGCAGCAGGGACTACATCCAAGATGAATTACAGCCATTCCTGTGTTCTTGGCAGTACGAGAGCAGAAAATCATCTCCCTCCCTATTACCATAATAGCTTTCACACTTCCCAACAAGCAGAGTGAAGTGTGGGGATGCTGAAAGAAATAGCACATAAACAACAAGCAGAAAGTTTAGATAAATAGGAAGATCCCATCTCCAGAAAATGTTTACAGCAATTTTTATAATTAGCCTGTGGGGAGGGGAAAGGAAAAAAGAAAAAGGCAATTTGGAATAAATATAAATAAAAAGGATTTTGAGATGTTTTTCACAGTTCAGAATGGCTCCTAATGTAGCAGCCAAAGCAGGGATCCCTGGGAGATTAAATGAAGTTAAGAGCAAAGCTTGTAGGATCTGCAAGCGTACTAAGAGAGAAAGTTTGTCCCAAATTCAGAGAACTGTAGAATAACTTGGATTCTACAAACGAAGTGTAAGTGCTGCAGCTCCTGCCTGCCTTCCACCATGCCCACCACTGGCAGAGCTCTACACTGGCAAATACACAGCTGACTTCCAAGTACCCAGATTCCACAGCAGCCTCTCTGCTTCAGGAGTAACCCAGAACCACACCAGCTTTGTGTTCCAACACCTTACAGCCTAGAAGGCTTCCCAGGGCACGGGCAGTGAGGAGAGGGTCCGAGTGCCCACACTCAAACAAATCAATGGCTACATCTCAGAACCAACAGGATAAATGAGGTGTCCGCAGCCTCCTGAGTGCAGCCAGACCTTTGTGGGTCACAGGGAGGGCCACAGGGAACTCTCATCTTCCAGGCTAATAGAAAGCACTGTGGGATTTGCAGCCTTGTTATTAACATGGTAACAATCCCATCCTGTACCTCAGGACCCCACTCGCCCATCAACACCATCTGCTCTTTCATCTTGAGTGCTGCCGAGTAATCCCATCATGAACATGCTGCTGTCAATTCGGGCTTCTGTGCACGTCTGCAAGGAAACTCTCCAGGTCACTGCTTTGAGCCCAGTGTGGGCTGGCAGGATCCAGGAGCCCTCGTGCCTTCACCCCCACTTAGAGCAGGCACAGGATGGGCTGCACCCCGTGTCTGGTGCTCCTGGGACTGGCACCATTTCAGCCCGGGAGACCAGCACCACCACCAGAGTCACCCTTTGCAGAAAGATTTTTTTTTTTACCCCTAACTAAGAAGTACAAGTGACATTTTCCCTGGCAGCTCTAAGCCCTGTCAGGTCTGTCAGTGCTGTAAGGTCTTACAGCTGCCTTTCCCTTAGAATAGGATAAAGCCTAATAATTCAGGCTACCTGACTCAAAGAGAAAGAGTACAGCTTAACGTGAGAAAACCAGTCTGAAGTACTTTATCTCCCCCAGCAAAGTACCAGTTTGTAATGAGTTACAGTCAGGGGTAACCCAGCTGCGGCACATGCTCAGCTTTCCAGGTGAAATTATGGCTACAAGACACAACCACAGAACCCTGAAGGATTCAAAGACACCCCAAGGCAGTCCACAGAGGACAAGAAACAGACATTTGCTAGTGGTTTACAACCTGCAAGAGACAGACTGAGACAGAAGCAGGACAGCCCATGAGCCTGGCACACGAGAGCTGGGCTCATGATGGCTCACAATCTGCTACTTCTGCCACACCGAGTTAGCTCAGGGTGCAGTAAGGAGAGCTGCTGATGGTATATGAGATATATGTAACTGTGCCAGGAAGTCACGTGTGACTCTGCAGCAGTGGGAGGCAAAGGTGGCTTCAAATGTCTTTTTGACCTCTCTGAAAAAGGAAGTGCAGTGCTACAATCTGTAATGTAAAAAACAACAATAATTGCCAGCTGGACAAAATGGCTTATGATATTTAGAGATCAAATGATGCTTTTGTAATCCTACACAACGGTTCTGCATTTTGTTCCCTGGCTTTCTGGTTTATAGAGCTCCAGCACTATTTGGACAGGGTTTATTACCTTGAGAAAAAAAAGTCACTTCTGAGACTACACCAGTACTCAAAAGTGTTTGAAATTACACAATTCTCAAATGCAGAAGGCAGTGATTTCTGTGACACTCCATCATTTCCTCCTGCTGAACACAGCTCTGCAGTACAGTATGGATCTCCCTCCTTTCCAAATGGAACAAGGATGAGGGAGCAACACATCCAGTGAGGAAGGGAGGGAGCAGAGAAATCCCTGAAAAAACAGGGCCTTTGTATGCAATGTACGTATTTACACTGAAGCACTACCACAAGTTCCCTTTGAACATAAAAAGGGATTAGATGGCAGGGCACTAATGCCCACAGCTAAATCAAGTCCTGTTCAGCAAAACGTTTGACACTAAAAATCCCCAGCAGCACAGAAAGGCTGCAGTGCCAATGGCTCCTGCACCAGCCACGGACACAGGGCAATTTACCCCTCAGCAATGAGTGCTGTAACCTATTTAACACCCACCAAGGCACGAGGCTGGGCACAGGGACAGTGACCAAGGACCAGGGAAGGAGTTACAGGGAGCTCTGGGGTCCCTGCAGCCATGCCCAGCACCGAGCAGGTCTCAGATCCCCTGCCCTGGGCAGCCCATCGTGTCCTCACCACAAGCACAACGACCTGTAAGCCCAAGGCCACCTTTGGCATGATTGGAAATTCCTCTCGTGTCACCCAAAACAGGAGACCCAGCACACTGCAGGAGGGCAGAGCACAGAAACAGCCAGTATCTCCCCAGACACAGGGCTCCACATCCCAGCTCCCCAGCACAAAACCCCCAAAAGGTCCTTTCTGAGGCCGGGCAGGTGCTTCACCCGTGTCTCTGGGAAGCTCCAAAGGGTCCTGTACCCCAGGCTGCTGGGATCAGCTCTGAGCATGGTCTCTGTACTCACCAAGCAGAAAGAACACCCTGGCAGAGGCAGCCTGGAGCCCACAGCCAGAGCACACATGTTCATGCATGTGCATGGACACCCAGCCAGAACAGCCAGGCCATTGGGACCCACACCGTCCCTTCATTTTCAAAATCATTCTAATTCTTGTGAAGTTTCTCTTTAAAAATGAGATTTTGTTCTTTAATATTCATTGACTTCTAGTTTCCTTCCCACACACAAGGCATTATTTACTCTACAGTGGCTCGGTGCATCAATTATGGTAATAGTTTGTGAATAACATTTGCATTATGGGAAAATGAGCCTGGTTATTTAGCACTAGCCGAACCATCCCTCTGGAAAATTGTCACAAACATACGTATCATATGCCTCCACTTAAACAGATCTCTAATTACACCAGTTTATTAAAAGAGCCAGCAGTTTTTTTCTCTCTCCCTGGGTTTTTTTCTAAATCTTCTTCCTGAGAGCAGACAAACATCTACAGAGCCCTTTCCCTTACTCAGACAGCCAAAGGTAAAGGCTAATGACTACTGCTACCATGTCCTCTTATTTTACACTGAGATGTTAGGGGTGAAAAGCATCTTCTACATTAGTTTACTTTAATGCAGAAAGTGTGGCTCAGTAATTGTGGCATTTGATTAATGCTCCGTTTCAGTCCCTTTGGCTAAATTCCAGGCTCAGTTCAACTACTGTAAATTCTGATTAACATCTGTATTACATCAGCACCCAGGGTTTATATTCCACAAGCAGGACTGCCTAGGCACTGAGTACAGAGAGCACCAGTCTGTCCTTCCCCCAGAGCAACTGCTCTGCTCCTTGGTGAGTTTAAAGTAGCAAATAAAGCATTACACCTTGTGTAATGTGTCTATGAGTACCTGCCTAAAGGCTTGTCAACTTTTTTAAGCAGTTGAGAAAAGGTAAGAAATACTGCAACAGGGGTTGTTCAAAAAAAACCCACAAAAGCACCCCAGAAAAATGAACAGCTTTGTGTATTGAGGACCTGTAGTACCCTAATTCACAGCATTTCTAACACTCAGACTGCAAAACTCTTGCAAATAAGCAGTTATGGTAGTGCATAGCAGCTGTTGGCTTGTTCTACAGGGCCCACTGTCAGCTCAGGTATATTTGGAGAAGTTAATCAAGGCTTCAGGATTTCTTGGAGCACCAGGGCTTTCCACAGAGCACCAACTGCTGTCCTTATCCATAAGAAATGCACAAAACTGCCCTTTTGCATGGAAAGGGGGAGCAACACAGCCAGAACGATCCCAGCAAAGGTACTCGGCTTCGAAGGTCACAAATTGTAATGTGGGCAAGAGAAGCTGTTGATGGCATCAGATCTCCACAGGCAATCCCACAATGAGAACTGAACTTTCATAGGGGGAGTACGCTACAAAGAGACTTAAAACAAGCAAAATGAAAGTGGGAAGAGAGTAGCACAGACAGTGTAACACAGTGGTACCTGAGATGAGGCATCCTGTGCTGCACATAAACGAGCTGGCACTGCCGTGTGCCAGCAGCTCCTGCCCAGGCTGCTGGGCAGAGCGTGCTCCAGGGCAGTAATGAGACAAGGTAGCTGTTACTCATCATAGTTCTTTCATAGCCCATGACTTGGTGATGTCAGGCCAATTCCAGTTTCCAGCCAAGAAATCATCCTAATGAGCCATCTCAAAAAGCAGTCAAAGATTCCATAGGCTATTGACACTGAACTGCAGCCTTGCTGTTCATCCAGATGTGAAAACAAAGTAAGAATGCTGGACCAGCTTTAGTTTGCTCTGCCTCTGTAACACCTTCCCTCTGAGCTCCGTGGAAGGTACACAAGCAATACCAAACCCCCTTTACACCCAGCACAGCACACCAAGAGTTCTTTCTCCTCTAGTGACAAAATTGAAACTGGTCTTACTCTGTACCAGCACACAGTGTGTGCATTTAGAAGTTGCTCTAATGCCCATATTTCCAGCTCTGGTATGAAAATCTCCACAGCAATAGCTCCAGCAGTGGCACAGTGGCACCAAGTGCAGTGTGCTGCATGTCACTCCCAGGCTTTCCCAAGATAGGTGAGGATGGAGGTATAAAGCAGAAATTAGTTATTCCTGCGATACGCTTGAGATTTAAGTATTAGCTTGTATTGAAGCTCTTGATCTAACAAAGTACCATTATAAAGTGCACAATCAAGCCCAAAAGCTCATCCCCATCCTACCTAGGCAATGCTACACCCACCAAGCAATACCAAATCCCAAATTCCCTCTGCTCTGTCCAACTGAACTGCACAGCACCACGTTTGCCACGGGGTTCAAAAGCAGTGCTTTGTGTCCTGCCTCAGCAGGAACGGTGTGCTTGTTTTAACAGCAAAGGGAACAGGCTGGCAGTGCTTGACAAGTCTGAATCAAAGTGTCTGCAAATAGAATGGCAAAGGTCAGGCTGATGCTGCGAGCTGGCACTGCGGCGATGTGCCACGAGCTCTGTCTCTGCTGGAAAAACCTTCAGCTCTTGCCTTCAACACTCTCCCCTGCTACACGTTTATCTTCCCCATCCTAAGAGAGGAAAGATTAAAACAGACGTGTAAAAAGGATGAGGAAAAGAAAACTGCAGAACAGTCCCCTCCCTCATTTTAATTATTGATGCAGACAGCCTAAGCAATCTGTAAGCCATATACATAATGTATTTACTTGAAAATCCCAGCAAATCCACACGGTATTACAGAACAAACTACAAGCTGATCTGGGAGCACTGTCTTAAGAACTGGGTAAGCTGTCTCCATGTACTCAAAAATCTGTTTGACAAACGGAAAGATTAGATTAATGTTAATAATGCTAACGTGCTCAGCAGCGCTCCCTGCCCCAGCAACGGCGTTTGGGTGCCCGGGGTCTTGTCTGTCACCCACACCAGATCAGTCTGTGCTGCACACACTGCTTGTTTAGAATGACAAAGGCAAGACTCGCTCACATTCTTGAAGCCCCCCCGATTTCATTATACACCCCATCAGTAATGTTTAGGGATCAGCCAGAAAGCAGCAGATGTTTTACATAGCAAAAGACCATGTTAAAAAAAAAAAAAATCACTTCTTGAAACAGCTGCTTCTAGGTTTGGGGCTAAGGGGGGTGGATGGGGTAAAAGGGAAATGGGGGCAAAGAATCAGACTTCAGCTTGACTTTGGTGAGAGATGCTGTGTCCCCCTCTGCTGTGTCACTGACTGGAACCACCTGGACAAGAAACACATCATTAAAAATAACACTCCCTGCAGAGCTGAACAGACAGTATAAGCAGCAGAAGGCAGCACAGTTTACTACAGCATGAAAATGCAGAATCTGTAGCTCATTGAGCCATTCATTGTTTTAATTCCTGAGTTTCATCTCACTCCAGAAGAGACTCTGGGCAGCCAAGGCTCTCTGCATCTACACTGAAATCACCCCACGAGCTGGAGGAGGGCAGGGCATGGGCACTGACACTGGCACCCCACAGCTCCAGGAGGGGACACGGGGAGCCCAAGGCCAGGCTGAGCCCTGCAGGTCCTGGGGAGCCCCACACCAGCTCCTCATGGCCCAGATGCTGCGAGACCCCCGCGGCACAGCAGAGCCTGTTTGCAATTTTCTTCTCAACCACCAGTACGAAAACACAAACCTTCAGACAAACGGATCCTTCACTTCCTCCTTGCTGCTTTTAGTGGTTTCTTTAATCTTTTAAGCTTCTGGGTCTAATCCAGCAGCTGCCATCAAAAGTACTTATACAACTGCAGGGGAGGGAGGAGGGAAGGAATGGGATACACCAAATCATGAAAGACATTTGCTGAGCAGCCTCTTTGTTCTTAAAACAAGTGAGTGCCTTTGGAAGGTATCTGTTCACAGCCCAAACACATTTATGTACATCTACCTGTGATGTCCTCTACTGCCTTAGCTATAAAAATGTGCTTTAGAGAAATGCTACAAATGAATCAGATGACACATCTGAGCTGGCACGCAGCAGCACAGCGTGGGCAATGAAATGGGGGATCTCTACAGTAAGCAGCTCATGCATGAATATGCTATAGGCAGACAGCTCCCGAGATGACAAATGCTGCTCTTTTCTGAAACCTGAAAATGTTTAGTGGTGTTCTTCGAGGAAGGCTTCTGGAGTCAATGAGCATGCAGTGAGTCTGCTCCCATTGCAACAACAGCAGAAAGCACATTTCAGACCTCCTGGCAGAAAAGTTTAACACATGGTCTGACAGCAGAGAAAAAGTTCAAAACCCATAAACAAAGAGAATCAAAAATTGTTAAGAATTCATTATTAAGAAATGAACAAACAAACACACCCAGAAGGACTCTTGTATTGAGCACCAGGATCTTGCCATTTCTGCAGATGCCAACAGTTGTATCTGTGCTAAACCCCACGTTTAACTTCTATGGGCTGGAGGGTTGGAGAGGCACCAGGTGAACAAATTCCAGTTAAGGTTGTGCTTTTTTTCCTGGTGTTCCCAGGACACGGCACACAAATGCTCTGTTCATGCTGTGGAGTGAATTTGCTGTACATCCTGCTCTTCGAGCACAATCTCATCCCCCAGCATACTGACATCTACATTAAGTTTCTAAAAATAGCATGTCTTTCTTACATAAACATGACATAAAGGAATTAGGTGACAGCTGACCAAAAGCATCCCTTTAAAAGGCAAACTTTGTTGAGCACCAAATGCAAGCAACACTTAATAAGCAGCCAAGTCTTTTGTATTAATTGAAGACAGAGGAAAGCTTCTAGATAAAGTCCCAGTTTGCCTGGAAAGGAAAGGTATTTCCTCTACACACTGACTCAGTTACTCCTATTCCCACTTATTTATAAGTTAACGAGTTTTCCAATGCATTTCTAGTCCAGGAAAAAATCTGCCATAAGCACCCTTCCAGGTGCAGGTCCCACAGGAGCTCTGCTATTCTCACTGCGATGAAGAACTTTGTCTTTCAGGCAGAGGCACCATTCAGGCTTTAAAAACTCACCTAGAGTTTTCTAGAAGGAAAAGCTTCCAGAATTTCCAGAGTCTTTTTTAACTACATGACAGCTATCCAAACACAAACCAGAGCAGCATTAACTTCTTGCATCTGCAGGCGTTCTGAATAATTCTTCAGTGTCTCAAAGCTTATCCCTCCTAGCAACAAGATGAACTTCACCAGAACCAAATCAGTAATGCACAGGAAAGTTAATATGCAAATGAGCCTGTGGGGGAAAAAAATAGTTTTAGCATAACCTGGGCTAATCCCTAAACCTCAGGGAACTGAATTATATATGAATTATTAGATCAGAATCCTCTCTATGCCAGCGCAGAATACGTCAGGGAGGTACAGGGCACCAGGCTGCCGGGAGGTCCCTGTTGCAGGATGGAAAGGGAATTAAGCAGTCACTCCAGAGATGCCCTGGAGCTGCAGAGATGCCCTGAGCCCTGCCCAGCTGCGAAGGCCAGCACCAGCCGTCCCTGCCGCCAGCCGGGGGCTCAGAGCCGTGTGCTGGCGCGGCAGCACAGCCGCGGCTGTCGGGGCTGGAGCCGCGGAGGCGCTGCCCGCGCCCCCGCCCCGCGCTGCGATCCCGCTCCGGCTCTCCGTGACAGCCCCCAGGGCTCCCTGTCAGCCCGGGCTCCCCTGCGGATGTCCCCAGGGCACTCCGGGCTGTCACCAGGGGTGCCCGCGGCTCCCGGGAGCTCCTGAGCGCGCCTGCCCCGGCAGCTGTCGCAGTGCGATTGAACTCCGCGTCCGAGCCCAGCGCTGTGCGGGCACCAGGGCGTGTTTGTGGGCTCCAGCGGCTCTCTGCTGCTCCCAGGACCGCACTCGCTGTTGCCAGGGAACGGGGCTGTGGCAGGATTTCCCCCTGCTGATGCACAGCCTGCTGAGATGGCCGGGCAGACCCCACACCTCCCGCCCTGCTCCGGTCGTGCTGAACTGTTTATTGAAATTTAAGCAGCATCGACAAATAGACTGAGATCTCTCCTGGCTGAAGGGGTATCTAGGCCACATTACTTGGAAAAACCGGTTTGCAAGCCCCTGCAGAGAGCAATTAATCTACCTGTGTGTCCAACACGCAGGTCACCCTCCCCTGCCAGCACAGCCCGCAGGCAGGCTGGGACAGACGGCATCCTCCATCCTCCATCCTCCATCCTCCCTCCTCCATCCTCCCTCCTCCCTCCTCCATCCTCCCTCCTGCATCCCCCACCCTCCCTTCNTCCTCCATCCTCCATCCTCCCTCCTCCCTCCTCCATCCTCCCTCCTCCATCCTCCCTCCTTCATCCTCCATCCTCCCTCCTGGCTTTGGTCTCCCAGCCAGTACCCTCCTCCTCCTCCCTGCCATTTACACAGGACACACGGACAGGACACAAATAATGAGCTGCTAAGCCAACAGCTACACCATCATCTGAGGGCATGGCCCCAAATGCTCAGTGTTAGGGTTAAATATCTCTCAGTGAATGTAAGGCATGGAAACAGGATTTTTTCCCATCCTCAGTAAGTCACGCTGCCAGAGTTCCTGCCCATCTGCAGAATTTCCTACATCCTACATCCTCCCCTTTCCTGAAATTCAACAACATCTATCTTGACTTGTGAATGGTGTTGGGAGATACCAGAATCAGGTTTTTGGATAAGCTAGGACTTACAGTAACTCCACCTTTGAAAGTATCTTTGGAGCTTTGTTTCTCACATGTGCTATTCCTGCAAGTGTCAAAGCCTTCAATGCTTCTACTGAGGCTTGCACTTCCCTCAGACTGTACAAACTCCGTACCAAGGAACTAATCTTCTTTTTCATTGTAGCAGAGCAAATACCAGCCTTCAGCTGTAGGTTTTGTGCACTACTTTCTGATTGATATTAAAAAAGCCCACAGTACTCCTAGCTCTGGCCCAGGACAGCCAATGCAGCAGCAAGTTTTGCTATTATTTTTTCCATAACAGAACACATTTTAGATCCAGAAAAACGGAATTCAGAAAAAGGACTGATGTGTTTCAATATCACTACTGGCATCCAAGTCTTCTTCAGCCACCCAGCACTGAAAAGCAGGAGGGCAAAGAGCTCCTCACAAATGACTCTTGTTTCCCCCCTGAATGTTTTTATTCATTGCCTTCAACACTGCTGCAAAGCACATGGCAGAGATGGCCCAAAGGAATGGGACAACAGCCCCACATAAGCTGCTGCTAATAAAAGCAGCATTCAACAGTATTGCCACTCGCTGGTCACATTTTCCAAGGAGAAGGACAAGAAAAGAGGACCAGCATTATGTGTGTGTTCAGGCTGTGTGACACCAGCTTCACACAAACTCAGAAAGGAAGTCTGACAACCAGGCCCTTTGTTAAGCACAATGTATTTTGGGTGCATCTACACACTTGATCCACAGCTCATACTGTATTGAACCAACAAATTCTGCCAGTTATCTGTGAAGTCCAGAATGAAAATTACTGAATTGCAGCTCCCATTAAGAAAGAAGTAATGAGTCCTCTTACATGTTACCCAGCAGGACTGCAGAACTCTAGTTGAGTAAAAAACCAGCAAAGTAAATTACTGGAGACAAACTTTCAAGCTAAATTAAAGAAAATTAAACCCTTTTCTGATATAATTTCCTCCTTTTATCTCTCATTTTTATACAATTATGCACTGATGGATTTTAGCCAGATAAGAAAGATGATCCAGGTCAATGCTTCTCCACCCTTTCACTGAAGGCCCAAGCTGTTTTGGAGAGGGAAAAATAAAATCTGAGTCCATGTTATATTCCACATTCTCCCTCCAGCTGGGAAGAAAAGGCTGCTACTGGAGCACCTATTGTTTCTTTAAACAGAACCATATTGATTTATTTACATAATAACAACCTTAGTGTTATAAATTGGTACATTTTCATTAGGCACCACTAGCAAGCAAAGGCACATAGCAACATTTCTTCAGGAATGTGTCCAAGTGCACGGGGGTGAGGGTGTTTATACTCTTTTTTTAAATTAGTTCTTTTGTGGAGCCTCTTTGTTGGCTTAGAAACCCTAGTTTGAACTAGTTTGAACAAAGCTAGTCTAGTAGAAAACATACCAGGAACCAGAAACTCCTTTGTTATAGTCATGCCTAAGTTTTCCCAGCTAGAAGATTTCATTTTACTCCACTTTTATTTAATTGTCTGCTTTGCCCATTACTATTTGCTGTGCTCTGAAATGCCCAGACAGCAAAGCCTGATTTCGGGCAGCTGGAGATTCCCATCAGCCTGGCCCAGGTGACTCCCTCAGACGCCCCAGGACACAGATGGAGGATGGAAAAACAGAACACACAGGCTCTCAAAGCATGGATCTTCTCTCCCACTGTTCACTGTCTAAATGGTCTCCACAAATGGCTGGTGAATCACGACTTTGGTCTCCATCTGGAGCAGGAGGGGCAGCAGCACCGTCAGGAGCCCGTGCTGCTCAGAGCCCGACTCCTGCTCCCGGCACCCCCGGCTGTCACACACAGGGAGCGAGGCAGGTACAGGATCCCAGCACAGGCAGCTGCGGCTCCTGAGGAAGATTCAGGGGCTAGAAAAGCAGGAGGAGGCCAGATGAACGAGTTCCATCAGCTCAGCATGCCCTGCAGGAAGAACAGGGGGCGATCCCTCAGACTCCTGTTTGCATTAGCAAAGTAAGTGAACACACACGTCCCCTCCAGCAGCTTCAGCTGTGGCTCCCCACGGACCAGGGCATGGGGATTTGCTTGTACAGCTCTGCCTGTGCAAAATCTGTGCCATTCACACTGGCTGGGGAGTGCTTTTCCTCTGGGAAAAGTGTAAGATATTCCCTAGAAGATGATTGTATGGCTGCCTGGAAATGACTGGGGGTTTGGGCTCAGACAGCCGGGGATGCAAGCCCAGCCATGGGGCTGCAATGACACTGCTGCTGATGGGGACGGCTGTGAGGGGGACACGTGAAAGCAGCCAGGACCCCGAGGTCCCAGAGCAGATTACAGCTCACTGAGTGCTTCTGGAAACACGAGGCTGTGGCTGGACAAGTACACCACGGGATGACAGAAATGCTGCAAGGTAAAAAACACTCCAATCACTGTTTCTAGCTCCTATGAGCACAACACAAGGGAGCAAAGTTTGTACCTGCAGGAGTTTGTACCTGTGAACCCCAGCAGCTGCACACACTGCAATGGATTGTAAAACACCTGCTCCAGCAAAGACAGTATCACAAATATTCTGGCAATACTAGGGAAAGAAAATAAAAGCACGTATTCTTTTCTTGGTATGATCTGATGTAATATGAATGTGAAATACTTTCTCTTCTTTCCACATCTGCTGGTCACCTCCTCTAACCATGCACACCAGGAACGAGGGAAAAGAGAGGCACCATTCACCGCTGGGACACGGGCAGACTGTCACTCATACCCCTCAGACACACTGCAGCTGAACACAGCAGCGGGGACGGACTAACAGCTCCAATCCATAACACAACGAGCAGACCCTCATTCACATCAGTATCTCGCACTTCTAGCACAACAGTCTGTATTTATTCCCAAAACACCAGCATGCACAGGATGCTTAAATCCCTTGTGCTTCCTAAGGATGGCTGCTGTTTTCTCCAAGTGAAGAAGCCAGGATGGAGCTTCCAGCTTTTCTGTTAAGCAACCAGGGTCTCTGTGAACAGAGTGGGACAACAGCTGCTGCTCTGCAGCTTTAAAGGATGCCATCCATAATGACATTACACTGTCCCTTTTACTCAATAAACACCAGATTTAAAAATAAAACAGAACTCTCCTTTGATCTGTGGAAGCTCAGGAGGCTGAGATGGAGGGTGAGGGGAAAGAAGGGAGAAAATGAGCATTTCTGTCAGGCAGTGATCCAGAGCACTTGGCAGGACTGGAGGCAATGAATCCCCACAGAATGCATAGAAACCAATGTAACACAACAGCAACACCGTGAGAGATAGGGAGATAAATATGCTTCACATAATTTATTTTCTTTAAAAAAATAAAAGCTAATAATAGAAAAAATCTGTATGTCCCAAATACAAGACATTTTCAGAAGACTCTCAGCCAGGCAATTTGTTCGACTCGTGCACTCCAGCAAGCAGACATGAAAAGCTTTTCACACACATGCCATGCCCTGGCCCACACTGGTTCTCCCTCCCATCGGGCCACCTCCTGTTGCCCTCAGTAAGGATCAAATACTGGAGAAAGGAGAAAGCAAAGGTAACCACTCACACATGAACACTAACAACAGGAACACCGGGAAGTGCAGAAAGCAAATTCCCCTGCTCCCGGTCCTGAATGGGAACCTGCTGGCTGCAGGCTCTGCTGCTTTGTGTTTGCCTGGAAGCTATAAATGTTATAATAAGGTCAGCGTGTACATAACCACCTCTCTGACAATAATTTGGTGCACCCAGGACCTTTAAGCCCCTGTTTGCTTACTCGTGAGCCCCTCATGAAGTGAGGAGCCAGTGGGAGGCAGGGTTGCCTGAGGGACAACCCTTCACCTTCCCTTCAAGCATCTCCCACCTGAGAACCGGGGAAAATGCAAACAGACAACATGAACAGGAAAATAGGTCACACTTCAGTGATTTCAAACTTCAAAAATAGGAAGGGATTCAACACAGGAGCAGGAAAAGTGACAGGAGAGTGCATCACACACTTCTGACGAATCCATTTGATCCTGTGACTGATCAGACTTTTTAAGTGAGATTGCTTTCTAATTTATGCCTTTAAATGGAAATAAAGACCTTGATCTTAGCATTAAATCTATGCAGATAGATCCTTGAGGCAATACTTCTACAGAAAACACCAAAGTGCAAAGACATTAAATTAATAATGCAAACACTGTATGTGTGTCTAGAGTCACTCTGAGGATTCAGCAGCTGTCAAATCCTCCGGTAACTCCTGCTCTGTTATTCTGACTTTAGCAGTAATTGGAGATTTCCTTAGAACCTGCAGCCAGGTGCCTTATCCTCCCTGACGAGGCAGTGTTTGGGATGGCCGCAGTGGCAGTGGAAGGTGTTAGCTGTCCCCTGCCACTCAGCTGTGCTGCCCGGGGAAGGCGGGCGGGCAGCAGACACCTGATGGGCTCAGTGCCACGTCAGCTCCCCCCCACAGTGCCATAAAGTGTCAGTGCCAAGGGTTGCTGGAATTAGGATCACTGTTAGATTAGTTAACAGCTGTATAATTAGCCACGCTAAGCCTAGATGTTTCCCCTTGAAACCCAGTTTTTACAGTTATAAATAGCAGTGTTAATGATCTCCAGCATCACTGCTTACACTCGGAGCCCTCCCTCCTCACCGGCTCTGGTGTCACTCACTGAATGTCACATTCTCCTGACTTTCTTGTAACAGCTATAGAAGGAGATAAAAAAAGAACTAAAAAAGGCAGAAACCAAAAATAAACCCCAAACTGAAGTGGACCAAGAAGGATTTTTTTCCTTACATGCGTTAAAACCTTAGGAAATAACAGCTGCAGCTTGTACTTACACTGTACTTTCAAGCATTAACTTAATTACATTTCACAAGAGTGGGAGGAGATAGTACCAGCATTTCATACCCAGGTAAACTGAGACAAAGGAGTGCAATAGTCTGGAGTCACATAGCAGGGTGATGAATGGGACCCAGAATGAAACCTGAGTGCCCAGCACATCACCATGCTATTTACCAAATGGGATAAAACACCAGGGCACTCCAGCACTGAGATGTCTTTCATAAATCTGTCATGGCACACTACATGCTAATGAAGGGATATGAAGAGCATTTTTCTTTATTTTGAAGGTATTCAGTGAAGGAAAATTTCAAAAAATAGAGTTCACGCTCTTTAGATAAATTTGATTTGCCAATCTATGAATGCGGCAGAACCCAGATTTGTCATCTCTGAAATGTGATGTTCAGACAATACAATCTTTAAATCCTTTCCATAGTGTTAATTTATGACCAGTAATATTATCATCTAACCAAAAGAATCCACCACTTTCACCAATGATTAAAAATATTTCTTTTTAAACATTTGATCTCAGCAGAGCTTTCTGAAACTCTGCAGTGCGGCAACACAATCTCTGGAAGTGTCCATAGCACAGATTACAGATGCAGTTACTGTAAAAAATTTATAATATAGATATTTTCAGCTGTTCCAAATTTCTCACCATGGCTAGCACCACATGTCTGAGAGAAAGAGCATCTTTGGGGGTATAATATAAACAAGTGAGAATTTTAAAAGGCTGTTTCTGGGAACACTGTTAGGGCTTTAACGGAGTTTGGAAATGAAAATGTGAGATAAATGTGAGATAATTTGAACACTGCTGCTCACAGTTCCCTGTGTGGTTACAATTAGAGCAGGTGGTCTGTGCTTTTGCATCCCAGGTTTCCAAAGGTAACCCCAGGTTTCCAAAGGGGGTACCTTCCCTCCAGCAGCACAGAGCTGTGTGAGGAGGGATGGCAGCCCTGAAGCAGAGCACTGTGCTTCCAGGACATTCCCTCCACAGTATATACACAACATCTACAGTATTTCTTGAATCCACTAATTCTTTAATGCAGTGAGGAAACAAATCGCCTGAGGCAGAGGCTGCAGGGAGCTTCTGAGAGCAGAGCAGGACTCTGCTGTCCATCCCTGCTGCTGCTCCTCCTGGGGACACTTCCCACGGGCAGGAAGTCTCAGGATGCTGATCTTTCAGAGAGGAGAAAGCAGTGCTGGCTGGCGAGCTGCTTTCCCCAGAGCAGCCTCAGACACTGCTCCCCCAGCCCCCTGCCTCACCCCAGGCACAACGCAAGCACCGCCTTCCCTCCCTGATTAATAAACCAAGAGCCAAATTGCTCAAATCTTTGCCTCGTGTTCCAGGGGCAGCGAGGAGCAGCACAGGCACAGCACTGTGCTAAGAGCTCCTCCAACACAAGGCATAAACCCCTGCAATTTGGGATGATTTATCAGCACCCATGTGAGCCAGGCTTCCCCCAGCCAGGAGATCTGCTTGGATATCAACCAGCTGAACAAGGAGACAAGTCTTTACACCAGCAAAATCTGAGAACATGTACTGTAAGCAAGTCATAAACCCCGGAAAATATGTATTCTGTATTTTATCCATTTGATTGCTTAACAGAATTGTGAAAATCTGAACAAACCCCCCCAAAGCCAATCCTAACCCCGAAGTTATTGGCTCATGTATTTTAACAGCGGCTACTGATTTTGCTGACTTTGTTTTCTGGCCTTCCCACTTCACACATACCCCATATCAACCTGAAAACATTTTCAGACAGAAAACTGCTCCTGCTGGAGCTTCTTTCAAAGGGTCTCATCACAAGTTCCCAACAGTCCCCTAGCAAAACTTTGCTTATTATTTTGTAGTGACTGGAAACTTCTCAACCGGGCAACCATGCCCAAGCAATCCATGATATTCCCAAACGAAAACTGTGGTTCTGGTGAACACTTCTTCTGTGAAGGAAAAAAATAAACAAAATGAAAAAAGGGGAAAAAAAAGAAAAAAAAAGAAAAAAAGGAAATTAGGAAAGAAAATACAAACCAAAAAAAAAAAAAAAAAAGAAAATAGAAAAAAAAAAAAAAAACAAAAAAAAAAAAAAAAGGGAAGAAAAAACAGATGGGGGTGGAGGTGGGGAAAGGCAATAAATTAGCTTTCTTAATGACCTGAAAGTTCTAACAGTCCTGAGCAGGATGCAATAACCTCTCCTGCAGTTTCTTCTCTCCTCCCCTCCCAGTTCTCATGGTGCCATCCCAGCACCAAGCAGGGAAATCACAAAGGAAAAGCCATTAGAGAGGCAGCAGGCCATTACACTTAGCTGGTCAAGGGTAATTACCCTAATTAAAATACTGGTAGAGCTTGTAAATAGAAACAAGGGACTTGCCGAAGAAAAATCCCCAAACAACCCCTGTGCTCCCTCTGTCCTGTAACTGGTCAGGGCAGGACCTGCTGCCCCGGGTCTGCAGCACCTCCGACTGTGCAGAGCCATCTGCCTTGGGGACACTCCTGCAGCCACAGCAAATGGAAAAACACCTGGAATGGCTTCCCAAGGAAACACTGGAAGAGACAGTCTGAGAGTGCCCAAGAGTTGAGAGATTCGTGCTGCCAATTCATGCTCCCATTCAGAGAAATTTGCTGTCCTAAGCAGCTTTGGTCCTGTGCAGGGCCAGGAGCTGGACTTTGATGATCCCTGTGGGTCCCTTCCAACCCAGGATATTCTGAGATTCTGTGATCTCCCTTCACCCAGACCCCACCCAAGTTATGCCTTTGTTTCTATTTCAAGCATCTGAGTTCCTGGGGTAACTCAGGCAAAACCAACATCTTGAACAAATTCCCACTGGAGTTTTTGCCCTGTGAAGTCACTGTGGATCACCCCCGTGCTTTGACAGAGCTGGGGTTTCACACCCAAAGCTGGTGGAAGGACTCATGACTATGGATTTCACTCTGCTTTCCATCCCCTCCGTGCTGTGTACTGTGGAAACACGAGGCGTTGCTCTGGCTCTGCAAAGCTCACAAATCCCCGGGACAAACCCTGCAGAACTTGGCTGCAAGCGCACTGGATCCACTGTTCCTGTGAGAGTTCCTGCATGAATATCTCCCCCCTCATGCGAAGGAAGGAGGAGCAGAGGGCTCCTTGCCTCGTGGCATCGCTCCAGGCTCTCTCAAAGCCTGCAGTGGTGTTGCTAAAGAGCAGTGATCCAGGGCTGTAAGAGCTTTTGGCAAAAGCCTGCGCTGGATGGTGCTGAGCCAGAGAGGAAGGGACTGCTGCACTCTGCACGGACGGAGCCAGAGCCCAGCCAGGACAGCTCTGACCGGTGGTTCCCGGGGCGCTGATAGTTCCAGGACAGAAACCTTTCATCGGGGGAAAAAACACATCCCTTTTTCTTTACACAGAGGGGCATTCTGTACTGGGAAAACAAGCACAGATGATGAGAACTTGCTTGACATCGTCACCAGGCCAACAAAAGGCGGTGTCACCTGCGGCAGATCCCACACGTACAGCACATGGAAGTGAGAGGGAAACGCTCGCTCTTGGTGGCTTTAGCAAAGCTGTGCTACAGAAAAGGTGGCCACAAAGGTGTGTAAAGCAAAGGGCAGCTGGGAATGACGGGGTGTGCATGCCCCCAGGTGCCCAGAACCAGCCCCGCGGCGCTCAATGGGCACAGGGGCAGCGGGGCGGGCTCGGTCCCGCAGGGACACGGCCGGAGCAGCGTTTGTCAGGACCCACACGGACACGGGGACACGGATCCGTGCAGGGCTGGAATCCGACGCACCCGCATCTGCCTGGCACACAAACAAGGCGGGCTTTCATCCCCGCGGGCAGGGCTGGAGTCGCTGCCGCCTATTTTTAACATTTCCAATTGCTCGCACAGCCGAGGGGGCTGCAAGGCAGGAGGCAGCCCCTGCTCTGCACACAGAGCTGCGCCCAGTCATTGTCCCCGAACAATGAACCTCCCGAGCCAGCGGCCTCCCAGGCTCCAGCAGCGCTGCTGATCCCGGCAAAAGCCGGCATCCTTCGGCGTGTGCCTCGGGAAGCTGCCGGCATGAGGGGACTCAGTGTGCTGGCATTCACAGAGGTAACTACATGCAAACGCATTACCTTTAGCTAGGGACAACCCCCTGGAGTTTGGGAATTTGTGTCTGTGAGACAGATTCAGGCCACTGAGTTGAGAACTCGCCTCATGCCATTCTGTCTCCCAGTTTGTTTTACCATCGCTGCCATACACTGACACACTTGGGAGAGCAGCCAGGGGTGCTGGGAGAGCAAAACACACAAACAGGGCATTTCCTTGTAAGAGAGAAAAAATTCAGTTGTCACTCCAAATGGACCAACATTTGCTGGCATCTGTTACCATGACAAGTGGACAGTTTGAGCCATGTTCTCTCCAAACTACGGAACAGTTGGTAGGATGAAAAAAGCTCCCAGACCACTTGATATAGGAGACACATGCCCTCAAAAGAAATCCATTTGTGCTCAATGAAAGCACTCCACCAAAGCAGGAGATGGCAGGAGCTGGACTAAACCACAGCAGCACAGTCTGGCTCCCACCTGTTGCTACAGAGGGAGCAGCCACACTGCAGTCCTACACCAAACCAAGCTGCTGGGCACCGAGGCTGGACAACAGCTACTCCACAGCCAAGCTGTACAAGTGAAATTCTGGAACCACCAGAATCCACTTTAAAAACTTAAGCTGCATCAGAGCAGCTGTGTTACCCAGCATTTTCCTACACAAACTCGTGCTCCACCCCCTGCCACATGAAATTGCAAGTGATTGTTTAAATACACAGGCATATGCGATCCCTTACTTGGATCACACAAGACATCAATTATTGATGAAGGAAGTGGCTGAAGAAAAAACCCAAGCCCACAGCCCTCACCATCACAAATGGTGTGATACAAGCTGGCCTCATCCCATTGATTTTAAGGCAAGTAATTTTCTCTTTCAGCAAGGACTGGCCTGTGATACTTCACAGGAATGCGCTTCCCAAAGTGGATGAGCATTTGCACAATCAATAAAATGCACACATTCAATATCTCCCCAAAAGAGAATCAATAACTGAAACAGGTATTAAGTTAGAAGTCACTCCCGCAACAACATTGAAAGGATTAAAACATTATTCCCCTTATCCCTGTATTCTTTTCCTTCTCACATCACAGCAAGCAACTAACCTTCAGAGACCAAGGCAGAAATAAATAAAGAAGCCAAGACCAAAGATCAACTGAGATTTTGACTTTGCAAATTCACAGTATCGACAGCACTGCCCTTGAGCACAAGCCCTGGAGTTGGGAGGGAGGGGTTTATATCCAGCCTCTACAGAGACCCTCTCTGAACCTTATACTCCTGCAGTGAGCAGGATTGGAGGACCCTTATTAAAATGAGAAGCTAACACTTGGAACTGTTAGTAAATATAAATTTAGGATTATTAGTAAATACAAATCCATAATAAAATGCCGGTGACAGCAGGTTAATTCACAACATCCATTTCTTTTGATCGTGATTGGTATTTTCACACAGTTCCTAAAATCCAGACAGATTTTCCTCTAACACCTCGATATTTCCATTAAAACTGTTGTGAAATGCCACTACACCTTCTTCCCCCCAGAAATAAGCCCTAATGAATCAAAATGGGGATCTTTCTGCACACTGTAACACCAAACAACATTTCAGTGTTTGCCAGCAGGAACACACTACGTTCTAATGCTAAACCTACAAATGGAACACTTCCAGATTGATACCAGCATGTCCCACACTCACAGTGCTGCATTTTGTGTTATTAATAAAAGCCTGTTATTCATGCATACAAATATGTCCCACATTATTTCACCTAAAACATCACTTGGGTGTTGGAAATTGCTTGTCTCTTTTTAGAGCACAACTTGCTTCTGTTTCACACTGATTTGCAGGATATGGAAACCACAGGACAAGTCTGAGAGATAAGGCAGAACAAACTGTAAACCTAGGAGTATTTATCACAAACCCCACATTATCTACTGCTGTAGCCACTGCCTTTTTTCTTCACAGTTGTTATTATTTGCCCATATATAATGGAAAGCTAAATACCCCAATTTTCTGCTAGGCTTGCATCCTGCCTTAGCATATGTAGCCTGATAAAGTACAGCACGAGCTGGTCACAAGTGTGCTTAAGAATTAACTAATCATTTTAAAGCAGGTTTTCAGTGGAGAGCCCTGGCCCACTCATAAATGCACTTCCAATTATTCTGCTGGAAATTATGCTTTCCATTAGCATCCATACCTACATGTGCCAGAGGGGCACACACTGCACCTCGTGCTCTGAAATGACTGGACAGGGTTGTCTCAGGTGTGTCTTGCAGCACAACAGACAGAAAATCCATCTTTTCTCATGATTTTCTGAAGATAACATCCATGAAACACACATACAAACATGCAACACTACCTTTGTTGAGACAGCCCTTCAATAACTCTGTTGGAAATACACATTAAACACTCCTATCAAATGACCACCGTATCAAACCCCCTCATCTTTAACTCATCTAACCCACCCTGGGCATGGCAAATTACTCACATACACATTTTAAAGGCATGTTACAAACCCCCAGCATGAGACAGCTCACATTGGATCTTCCAAACTTAATTCTGAGCCACAAGACAAACACTTTCAACATAATTATCACTACCATATGGGCAGCTCTGCTATTGTGCTGGTTCTAATTAGGATTGTATATGTTACACATGTTGAAAGAGTTTGCAAATATGTTTTGTGGTTGACAGTTAAGCTCAGTATTTAAAGTAATGTGAACTTTTGTATGTTTACATTGCATTTTCTGTAACAAATACATCATGTGCATAATAAACATACATATGTGCACATATACATGTGTACACACTATTTTGTTTTAGCAAAATAAACATAAAACAGGTGTCAGAAATGTTAAAACTCGTAACTGGAGTAAACATACTCACCAAAAATTTAAATCCAAGTGCCCTCCTACTCAGCTATTGGCTTCTACAGGATCCAGAAGTATTTCCACTTTCTTACTAACATGCTTTATTCATTGGATATTGGTATTTACATCTGTAATCTTGTATACGCTACTCAAAATTTGGAATTAACTTCTTCAATAAGTTATCTGTGTATCTGTCTATTGAGACATAATTTTTTGCCACCAAAAGAATGGTATAAGCAATTCAAAGATAGAAAATAAAATTTGAGTTAAAATCTTGGAATGGTACAGCACAAAAGCCACTGGAGTAGAGGCATAGAAAGGCAAAGTATCAACAGCACACAGGTAAAGAACAAAAATCAATCCGTTACAAGTACAAAGCCTGGGGCAATTAATTTAATTCTAAAACCTTATATAAATATGCCAGGCATGTGGCTGCTGTCTGTGAATTGCAAGCAGGGCTTTGGAACTCTGCTTTCCCAATCATTATTTTATTAGACGTGTGTACCTCTCCCTTTTGATTTGCAAGAGCCTTACAAGATGTAAGAGCAGTACACAGACACATTTAATTGCTAATGATACTGTGCTCTGTTTCAAGTTTCAGCATTAGCATCTCAAGGTAGAAGAGCATTACAACCTTTTCAAAGCTTTAAAACCCACTTTTCCCATAAACACACTACAGCCTGAGCTTCCCTTCCGAGTCTTTTGTCTTGCTCTCGCCCTTCAGTTCAAAGTCGCAAAATAACAAAATATCTCAATATTGGATAACTCCTGATACTGCTTTGAAGCAAGAGCACAGCAAAGCACCAGTCTCTATCAATAAGACACAAACATCTCTGAGTGTGACCTGCCTGCCTGCACAGGGGATAAGACACCACAATTTTCACTTATTCAAAGAGACTCTTAAAGGCTCAGGCCACTTAAAAATGGATGGAATCCGTTGTCTCCAGTGCTCCTTGTCCAGGGCAGGCTGCAGAGGGCAGGTGTAAGAGCTTTACACCATCTCTGCCCAGACAGATTCCATTGTCCTCCTGGGGATGGGATGGAGCACAGGACAGGGCAGCCCCTGACACACCTGACCCACTGGCATTGTCCTTTCCCCAGAACAGAGCTGAGTAACCACAGTGCTTCTAGAGAGAAATGCCATTCAAATCCAGCAGGATGCAGGCAGCCTAGCTGGAGTCCAGCTAGCAGAGCATGGATGCACTGCAAGGAAACCACGACACTGCCAGAAACAGAATTGTGTCCTCAAGGTAGTAAAATTATGTACTGATGCACTCTTGAATGCACCAATTTAATCCTACCGGTCTACCTGCCTCCATTCCAATAGGCTGAAATAAAAAGCTCAGCCTGACACATTAACTGTCAATCTCAGGTTTTCAGCTCACATACCCTATCAAATTTAATGCAAGTTATGTTGATTTGGCATTATAAAATTATTTGCAACCACATTTGACTGATGAGGAGTAATCAAAATAGAAGAGATGAGCGTGAAGTGCTTCCATGGTAAGACAGACTGCAGTGTAAGCTTATTCCTTATTAGAAGCAGAGAATCAACCAGGATGGGAAAGTCTGTAGCAAGCCATGCTCTGCTGGATGTGTGTCAGGCCTCTGCTCCTCATCAGTAACTGGGAAATGGGGAACAAAGATGAGAAACAGCTATTTTTTAATGGTAGGAGTTACAGGTTTTCTAAAGAGAGACCTGCCCTTCACCAGAGTTAGGACAATTCTCTAAATGCATGCAAAACAAGAGAAAAACATTCATTTCCATCTCTCATTACACTCCACAGAATTAGTTACTCCACTAGAAAAGACACATGATTTCTAACCTTCAGGTTTATCCATATTTATAATAAAGATGTTATAATTAGTGATCTCTACCACTCCCATCCAGCCATACTGAAACATTTCTATCCTTCTTAGTCCATTAAAACATAATCACGGCTGAATAATACATTAGTAAGGCTGATCACAGGCGAAATAGAGTTTGTCAGTTCTCCTGCTCCTAAGCTGGTTCAGCACTGTAACAGCAGCCAAACCTGTTGTATTTCACAGGACCCAATAAAACTGTAGTTCCCCATTTCAGCTGCCCTGCTGGCTGGTGTTTGAGGTGGTGACAAGGAGGAGCCACTGCTGCTTTTGTAAGCTTCAGTCATGTACAGTAACACCCAAGGATGGCTGTGACGGTGCTTAATGGGATCACATTCCCTCTGCAAATTCCATTGCACTTCTGCAAAGAGGTTTTAATAAGCAAAGTTTTCACAAGCTTCAGAGGAGGAGCAGGCGGACCCCAGCAACTTCCTGGGCTCTGTCTGCTCCCCAGGACTTCCCTGTCCCTTGATTTCTGTCCTTTCCTGGCAGTGGCCCCTCAGGGTACTGAGCCGGGCTGTCACTGACAACGGACCACGAAGATCTTCCAACACCAAACCCTTCCTTCATTCTTTTCCTCTTCCAGAACACAAAAGCAATTAACAGTATTGCAATTCGCACTCCTATTCTGGGCCCCCGTGTGACTGCCCAAAGGAAGCAGGGGGCAAGTGGCATGTCTAGAAGAGTAAATTCTGTTTCTCTTAGAAAGGTTTCTATCCCTATCTCAGAAGTTTAGACAAATTTAGTGTTAACTAAAGTTTTACTGAATGTGGGAGAAGGATTCGTCACTCACTGTGAGTCAGTAACAACCAAACTACAGCAGCCGACAGAAAAGGGGGAGAGAGGCAGCTCCACAGGTCTGCTTTTCTCTCACAGATTTTCTATTTTCATATAGAACCGCAGATGGTTTGGGTTGGAAATGACCTTACAGATAATTTAGTTCCAACCCCTCTGCCACGGACAGGGACAGCTTCCACCAGACCAAATTGCAACACAGCATGTTTGACTCTCAGCAAGTCACACCATCAGCCTCTTGCCTCTCAGAATACACTTTCACTTCCAGTCCTTCCATCAGACCTGTGTGAAGGCTCGGAATGTTTTCAGACTCTCACAGACACCAATGTGTGGAGTCAAACAGCTGCTCTGCACAAGCAAAGCCAGTAAATGCCACTTTGGTGAGATAAAAGAATAAACCCTGGAACTCGGGATGGAACTCTGATTCCCTGTCAGCTGATCCCGCGGCTGCCTTTGTTATCTGTCTGCCTTTTCTTCTGCTTGTTCAGTTCCAAGGAGGAGGCCAGCAGTGACCAGTTGATGTCTGTCTGATCAGAACTGGAATCTGCTACTGGTTACTACAAAACCAAAACATACCCCAGACCTTTCCCCCTAAACAAGCATTCTTTGCCAAAGGCAATAAATCACAGAATCCCAGAATGGTTTGGGGCAGAAGGGACCTTAAAGCCCATCCAGTGCCACCCCTGCCATGGCAGGGACACCTCCCACTGGCCCAGGCTGCTCCAAGCCCCAATGTCCAGCCTGGCCTTGGGCACTGCCAGGGATCCAGGGGCAGCCACAGCTGCTCTGGGCACCCTGTGCCAGGGCCTCCCCACCCTCACAGGGAAGGATTTCTTCCTAATAGCTAATGTAAATCTCTCTTTCAGTTTACAACAATTCTCCCTTGTCCTATCATTATCTGCTCATGTAAAAAATCCCTCTTTTTTATAAGCTCCCTTTAGGCGCTGGAAGGCGCTCTAAGGTCTCTCTGGAGCCTTCTCTTTTTCAGGCTGAACACCCCCAGCCTTCTAATCCTGTCTCCAGAGCAGAG
>VZRO01007509.1:620001-676246 GCA_013397915.1 Daphoenositta chrysoptera | reverse complement strand
CCAAACCGCCCCCGAGCCCTGAGGGAACCGCCGGCGCCGGGAACGGCCCGCGCCACACGGCTGGGGAGGCGCGGTAACGGGGAGAAACCCTGCCCTGGAGGGTGGGAGGCCCTGGCACAGGGTGCCCAGAGCAGCTGGGGCTGCCCCTGGATCCCTGGCAGTGCCCAAGGCCAGGCTGGACATTGGGGCTGGGAGCAGCCTGGGACAGTGGGAGGTGTCCCTGCCCATGGCAGGGAGTGGCACTGGATGGGCTTTAAGGTCCTTCCCACCCAAACCCGTCTGGGACTCTACCATTCTATGCACAATATATTTGTGTCAAATAAGGAGAAGGGAGCGGGAAAGAGGAGCAGGTTACACAGAGGGGCCATCAAAATGGTGAAGGGTCTGGAGGGGCCACACAAGGAGTGACTGAGGGCACTTGGTCTGTTCAGCCTGAGGAGACTGAGGTCAGACCTCACTGGGGCTGCAGCTTCTCCTGAGGGACAGCTCCAGGCTCTGCTGTGTGTATGACAGGGACAGGACCTGAGGGAACAGCTGGGGCTGTGCCAGGGAGGGTCAGGCTGGAGATCAGGGAAGGCTCTTCCCCCAGAGGGTGCTGGCACTGCCCAGGCTCCCCAGGGAATGGGCACGGCCCCGAGGCGGCCAGAGCTCCAGGAGCTCTCAGGGATGCACAGACTGGCATTGTTGGGGTGTCTGTGCAGGGCCAGGAGTGGGACTCGGGGATTCCTGCAGGTTCCTTCCAGCTCAGGATATTCCGTAACCAAAGAAGCCAAAGGATGGGGAAGGAGTGTTTTCCCTGCCTTACGGACTGCTTTCAACTACAGAAGTCACTACAGAATGTTTCACTGGAGATCACCTGGTGGTGGAGAAAACTGCACCTCATTATACTCAGGGAGTTAATGGCAAGGCCACAATTGCCCCAGCACAGTTACTGGTGGAAACACATCCTCCTCCCTGCTCCACACGCCCAGGGACACCCTGGGAAAATTCTTTCATAAGCACGAGCATGCTTTGTGTTGATGTAAAAGCAACAATTTCCACAAGAGTTACAAAGTCTTGCCTAAAATTAAAATTAAATTCTTCCAGTCATATATAAAATTGCACCTTTATCTATTTTATAAAGAGATAAATATATATGTTATTTACATCCTATTTATTTGCTTTTCACCTCTTTCCGACCTAAACCCATCCCTGTTAGTACAAAACTTCAATCAGGACAGTAAAAAAAAAAGGAGTGAAGTCAAAGTAGTACTTAAAATTGAATATCCTAAGCATTGAAGTAAATCAAACATTAAAAGTATTGTAAATAACCAGAATTGAGTAGTGTACTGGATGGACAGAAATGTCAAAGGGCTGACAGCCCCCACTCCCCACATGTGCAAACACAACTCTGCTATCAGCAACATCTTCCGAAGTACTTTAACAACCACTCCTTCTTCCTAAAAAGCCTTTCTGGATCGAAAACCAAAAAAAGGTCCTTCATTTCGCCTAACAGGCTGTGTAAGTCCCAGTTCAAGGGTGAAAGGAAGGACAGGGAGAAAACTGCCTTTGCCCTGCAATCCAAGGCAAACATTTGAAATGCATTCCAACAGCTTTTCGCTGCAGCTCCTACGCTGGCACTGCCCCGTGCATTGCAGCCACGGGAGTGCCTGCAGGAGTTCCTGTCCCTCTCTGCTCCCTCCACAGCTCAGCAGCAACTCCAGGGGCTGAACCCTCTGCTGGCACAGCCCGCAGCTCCCCAGGGCTGTGGCACAGAGCTCCTTCCAGTGCCCTTCTCTCACAGCACCCCCATGCCGTGCTCGGGATGCCCCAGCCACAGAACCGGGCAAGGAGCTGGAGGAGAGCTCTGGGAGAAATCCGTGGATCTCCAGTTCTCTTTGTTTCAGGAGAACCTTTTCGTTTCGTTGTGCTTGGCTCCGAGTCGCTGGTTTTATCTTGCATTTCACACTTAAGGAAACCCAGCCAGGCCTGCCAAATACTACAAGGTTTTCTGTCAAAACTTGGACAAGCTGAAAAGTTTTACATTCTTTTAACCGTAAACCTTAAAGCAACTCAGACTTTTATTTTACTCGCAGCTCAGGTTTGAGTGTTCCATGACATTTGGCCAACCTGGCTTGAGATTTCTGTTTGAGGTTTCATTATGAAATCCTAATTCCAGAACAGCGTAATTAATACTTTTATTAATAGTACCTGTAGTAAAAGATTATAGGACTTGGAAGAGTGACTCTGAGTGCAATCTGCTGCCCAGCAGACTACATGCAGTCCAAAAAGGAGATCAGTGCTCTAATTCAACTTCCAAAGCTGCGTGCTAACAAAAAACCAAAGGCCTTTGGAGACCCAGCTGCAGGACCATTCCCTCAGCTGGCCTCAGCAGTGCTTGTTTTCCATGTTGCAGTAAGAGCCCCGGAGCAGACCCCAAAGAACCGCAGTGGACGGCAGTTTCTGTTCCCAGAAATGACTCGCTCAGTGTGACACAACCCTTTGGGTCGGAGGGCCCTCGGGGTGACCTCATCCAAGCCCCACTCCAAGCAAGGCTTATTGAGGAGAGATCTGGCTGCTCGGGGGAGAGGTGGGAGTGTCCAAGGCTGCAGATCCCACAGCCTCTGGACCGGAGGGAGCTGCCTCCACGCAGACCTGAGCAGAGCACCGCCGGGTTCTGAGCTCCTCAGCTTCGTGCTGCCCGCGCTCCTCACCGCTGCTCTGCTGGCACTGCGTGTGAGAGCCAGCATGGAATCACAGCAGGGGGACACGCCCCACCCAGCTGAGTACAGATGCCAAAGCTGGAATTTCTGCTGAAAAACACCATTTCCCTTATTTTCTAGTCTGCCCCAAAAGACGATGATGCTTTAGAGCCTGAAGGTTAAACACGAGCAGGAAGCGGTGCCACCCTGCAGGCTGGGCAGCACAGAGTGCAGCAACGCTTCTGAAGGAGGAGCTGCCAACGCTCTGCCAGGTGGGCTTGGACTGTGGCAGCCACTCAGCTGGGGATCAGTGGGACTGGTAGCGTGAGGAACTGTTACACAGGCTTGTTATGAAGCTCAAATGTTTTCATTAACATAAACGAGCAGAAGTTAGGTTAATAATCTGAACACACCGACAGATGTTCAACAAACACTTGGCATTGCTGCAGCCAGAACAAGAAAGAATTCAGTGTTATCTTGGAACAGCCTGCAGAACAACACAACGCCAAGCAGCAAAGCTCTGGTACCAGCTTAGACACATGGATATGCAGAAAAGCCCGGCTCTCTCCTAGCACGGGCCCAAGAGACACCAGGATACAACTCAGCCTTGTGTGCAGACCTGAAATGCAGCAACTCCTTGTAGAAAAAGAGAGTTTGCTTCCAGTGCAAGTAGACAGCACTACAGTGGGGATGAGGGGCAGGCTACTCCTGCAGGAAAGGAAAGGGGGTCTCCACTGCTTTACATTAAACATAAGACATCTCCCGATTTTTGTCTTAAATTCAAGTTCTGTTCAAGTTCAATCCAAGGCAAGTTCTAAACATAACAAAGGGCTCTTCCTCCCCTCAAAATGTCATTACTCTATAGAGATGCAGGACTAGTAAAAATGATGAATTTGGGGGGAACAGTGACATGAAGGCATTCTGGTCAAAAAAAGTTAAAAACTACTGAACTCTCATCCAACAGTCAATAGAAAAGCTCAGGGAACAGCCTGTGTGAGAAGTTCCATCAGGATCAGGGAACTGGGCATGGCTGGACAGCATTGACCTTGCTGCTGATGGTTCCTGGATGTTTTGGGGTACCTGGGTTGGAAAGCTTCAGATGAATACACTGGTTTGGGGTTTTTAATGTTAACACTATTCACAAGTGTAAGGGAAACAGTAGGATCTAAAGCTTGTAAATGAGCTACAATCTTGGAGGAGCTAAAGATTAGATCGACCTGTGTTACATCACTTTACAAGTTAAATATTTTTCTTAAAGTGCTAATCCAATCCAAACAAGGGTTTGATTCTAAATTAAACAAACTCCACTTTTATTGGTATTAACAAAAATATGCAATGCTAATTTCAGCAGGCAAGCACTAACAAGAGCAGCTATGCAGGCTGTGCTTTCTCCAGGGCAAAGGAGGAAGGACATTAACTTCAATTTCCGTTTTTCCAAGCAAAATGCATTATATTACAAAATCCACAGTGAGGTTTATTAAAAAAACCCTGAAACAAACAACAAAACAACCCCCCAAATTTCCTACACACCCATGTTTTTAAAGAGTCTTTTAAAAAACCCACTTTCATTGCATCTCCACTTCTGATTCAATTTGCTGTCAAAGGTCATGAGCTAAAATATACAGTTTACGCTAAAAGCAGGAAGCAGGGTAAGTAATTGAATAACATCAGGAAATGGAAGAATACTGCCATTTTCCTAATGGATATAGTACAAGGTTTACTCTCTCCAAATTTAATTCTAGGAGCTCCTGTAGTAACGGGTTTATTTTTCTTCAGCTTGAATTTTAGCCTACAAGCTTTAAAGCAAAATCCTCGTGCAATCAAAAGAACAAAATACCACAGCAGCTTTATTTTCTAACAGACAAAGATGATCATTTCTGCAGGAAAGAGAAACCCCCCATCAACAGTGTCTGAAAACAGAACTGGCATAGCAGGTTGGCTGCTTAATATACATGGGCTGGAAATAATTCTACTAAATCAGAGTTCTGAATTATTCATGAAAAACAGATTTTCATGATTTAAATTAGAAAGACTTAAAATTACAAGCCTTGCATTGCTATTGATAGGTAAGATCTCTTTCCCCCTAAGCGATGTTACAGTCTCATACAGCTCCACTCCTGGAAATGCTTTATGATCACTCTAAAATAGTACAAAAATCTCCTGACACTCACTCCTTCTGGAAACAACATACCCTCTGGTACTTGCTTTAGACCAGTAATAGCCCACCAGTAATGATTATATCAAAATATATCGTTATGATAATGAATAAAGTTTGAAGGGATAATTTTCAGTATTTATTGCATATTAAAGCACAGGTTCATGTAAAACATTCAAGCACAAGCCTTAGTACTGCAAATAAACTCTTTCCATCATGGAAAAAACTGCAGTTCTTACAGGAAGCATCAGACCACAAATCTGACTTCAGATGTTTCCAAAGCATTTTGTAACGATACCCAATCCAGCCTCCCTCCCTGTGCTGTTTCTAATTTATAAAGACAATGCCATTAATAAGCTGAAGGCTTGCATTGCTTCCTGGGAGCTGCTCTCCAGTCATTCCACACAAATCCAGTCAGCTGTGATGGCTCCACTGCTTTGCATTAGAAATTATTAATATTCTTCATCACACAGGTACAACCTTTCATCTGGAGATCTCAAAATTCTGCACAAATTCTCCAATTAAACCTTTCTGCCTTGATTAGGAATTGCTAGACAAGTTCTTTGTGATTAAACACCATTTCTGTGCACAAGGGGAAGTGCAGCTGGGGCTTGCAGAGCCCACGTCAGGTCCCAGCCCAGCTCCAGCCCGGCACCGCGGCCGTGCCCCTGGCAGAGGTCAGCTCTGGGCACCGACTGAGCACCTGGCACTTCCACACAGACACTGCTCGAGGCTTTTCTACCCTCCAGGAGCGGTGTTTGGAAATCCTCAGCCTGAGCTACAGCTCAAATGTTACTGCACCAGCACCTGAACGGAATTGAGTGAGTGCAGCTCAGGGTCCAGAGCAGGGCCAGTGGAGCAGCTGGGATAACCCAGCATCCAAAGGACTCATTAGTAACTGCTTCTGTGGGCTAAGGCAGAATCCCTGCTTCTTGAATCTTTTACTTTGGCATAAGAGATGTTGAAACTCACTCCTTTTCCAGTTAGCAGGATCAATCCTCAGCACATCGTTCTGTATCATCAAGAGAAGTGAAGACAACCAATATCAAATCTTGCAAACTGAGAGCATCATGCCACCCAAATATAGCTTTTATTTGACAACACAACACTAAGTCATCAGTATCCTGTCACTTCCTTCTTCAGAACCAAAGCACAGAGCACTTGTCTGGATATTAATTTATTTTCTTAAACATAGGAGCTATTTTCCGTCACCTAGCAAGTCCTATTGAGCAGGTTATATAATTAACATCAAAGCAATTTGAATGCTGCTCGACTTGCTAAAAGCTGGTAAACAAGCAGGAAGCAATAAGGTGCTTTACAAGAAAAGAACATGTGTTGGGGGAAGGGGAGACCATAAAACATTAAACAGATTGATTAGTGATTTTAACAGAATTTCCATTTTTATTAACCCTCTGCGTGCTTTGGGCACTCGATTTTTATTTCATTTATAAAAGTAGGAGTTTTTTTGTTCAACTAGATCAGAATAAAACCTGTTCAGAAGGAAATGATGAGCATGGTTGGCAAAAATAAAATTACCATGGAGGAAGTTCATATACCAAATATCTGCTGCTTCCAACAGCTAGCATAAAATCCACCTACTTTATAATGGAAATATTTTTATTAACATATTTAGAAAAAGCCAACCTAAAATATCAAGGAAGGGTATCAAACACCAGCTTCCAGTTTTATACCCATGCTTAGCTGTATTATTTTTATTGATTTAAAGACTTGAGCCTGAGGACAGGGTTTAGCAGGGCAGGCTGGGCTTAGACCTGACAGCATTTTATGAGCAGACTTGGGGTTTTCTCTCTTGTTTCTCTGTTCATGCAGAGAAGAGTTGCATGAGAGGGAACTCAGTTCTTCTTTCTTAAGCCCACAGGTCCTTTACAACCATTTGTAACTCCACCACCTGGGAATGGGCACACAGGACATGGGAACTCTGAGGTCAGTGACTCAGTCTGCTGTCAGAGACTGGAATGGCCCGTGGCTTTTTATGTTATCTAAATCAACTTGTGCCTGTAAACCAATTATTTTCCTGCTTCCTTCTCCCACAATTTCCTGCAGGATCTCAGCAGGCTTTGGGTTGAAAGCTTAACTTCCTGCACTAGTTGACATCTCTGTCCTATTTTGTCAAACTTTACCTTAAACAGATCTGAGATGTCTCAGGATGTTCACATATGACGGCTCTAGAAAGACTAAAACTCTATTCCTATGCCTTTGTTTTGCTGGACTACAGAGAGCACAATTCCAGGTGTTGTCCATGCTAGGAGGAATTGTGATTAAACTGTAATAGCAATTCTTCTTTAATTGGAGAAGGTGGAGATCTGCGTTTTCCTGAGCAGGTCACCAGAGCTCACAGAGCCCAGCAGCAGCAGAAGGCAGACACCAGGGAAGCAGCTATGGCCAGGAACAGGTTCCTGCACTCTCCTGAGTATGGGGGGGACTTTGCTACAAGTTTATTTTTTCAAGAAAGTCCATGCACAACACAGTGACTCATTTCAATACTCTTCAATAGCTAATCCAATACAGATGGATAAATCTGAAACTGATCCTACACTGGATTAAAAATTGGGAAATGATATCCATCAGGAGTAGGTATGTTGTCACAGCCTGTACAGCGTTGCTGATACTAGAGACAAACTTCCAACAGCACTGGAAACACAAAACCACAGCAACTTTTGCAGTCAGTCGTCCATAAAAATATTTGTATTCTTGTAGCAAATTTAATAACAATTCTTAAGGGTAACTCTTTCACTTTTGCTCATAGAACCTCGCTGTATTTTAATATAGAGCAGCGAAAATTGTTGTAGGGAAAGGTCAGAAGGAAAAGTTTGTTTTGTCTGTTTTAGGAGTTGTGGCCTTACACAGTAATGGCCACACTGCGTTCTTCAACTGGCTGCACAACCAATCCAAATATCCCTTGGAATTATCCAAGGGTACAGCAAGCTCAGAGAAAAAAATGCACCCATGACACATTTTGCTAATAGCAGAGGAGGCCCTCCTAGTACACAGAGGTCATACACTGTTGATAAAGCATTAAACATAGGAAATGGGGGACTTCGATTTGAAAGTTTGTTCCATTTCAGTGGGCTTGGGCACAAATTAAGATGTCTTGATTTTATAAAATTGCAACATTACAACTTGTGAAACCCCACAAGGCAGAGAACAACTTCCTCCAGGTTGAGGAAGATTATCAATAATTTTCCTAAGCTTTATACCCAGGTTATTTTTTGCCAAAATGAAATAAATAGCAGAAGATTTGGAAGTGCACCCTGTTTCTTCCAGCAACACCGTGCCACCTCTGGGGACACAGGCAGCGTCTGGGGCTGGCCGGAGCCAGCCAGGCTAAATCCAGGGAAAGCTCAAAAAGTCCACGGTGGCCCCCAAAGCACTGCAAACCATGAAAGCAATCGTGTGAGCTGAGTCCTGGAATTTCACAGGGATTTTCTGCACACTGCCATTCAGCCACGCTGCCGTTCCCCTGCCCTCGGCTCCCCACTTGGGGTAAATCCCAGCCCCTGTTCAGCTGTTCAGGCCCGGGACAGTCCCAGGCTCCCTCCACACCCGAGGGATGGAATGAGGCAGCTGTGAAAGCAGGACTGCTGCCTTCAGTCTGCCAGGAGACAGAAAACCAGCCCACTAACCCCGTTCGAGGCACTGCTGCTTCCCCCGGACAGGCCCGGCAGGGAGCCCTCCGCACCCCTCGGGCAGGGCAGGGAGCGGCTCCTCTCGGTGCCATCGGTGACACTTTGGGAGTGTCCCTGCACCTCTTCAAACCATGGCCTAGGTCTGTGCCCCGAACCCGTGGAGCTACAGCACTCAGCACTGCACCGAAGGGTACAAAAGCCTAAGCAAGAGTTAAGCATCCATGGGAGGTTGAGGGCTCCTGAGGCTGCTCTGCTGTGGCAGCTCCCGGCTCACGGCACTCGCGGTGGGGCACCACGGCCTCCCCGTGCCCCCTGCCCCTGCCCCTGCCCCTGCCCTGCACCACAGCAGGGCTGCAAACCCACCCCTGTGCTGCTGGGAGCCACAGCCAAACCCATCACTCCACACCTCCAGCCCTGGCGAATGCTCAGTTCGTAGAGGAGAAAACAAGAATCAAGTAACATAACTTCAAAAATCTAATTTTTCATAACAAATTTGAGGATGAACTTCTGTGCTTACAATTAATCCATAGGCAAACCTAGAGGTTAGAAGTCTTGGCCTAAATTTATTTCTAGAATACAAAAAAATATTTTAAAAAGTTCTGGATGACTTCCTTTTTAAATTAAAAATGGTCACTTTATTATACTGTCTTACAATACTTAAGCTAGCATTTAATTTATCTCCAGGCAGACTCAGTCAAAATTAATTTTTTGTTTAATTCCTTACTGGTAACATGCACGGAAACTTTTAAGACAGCAATTGATTGCATTGAACATTTAAAATATGGTTCACTTCCTGGCACGTTTAACAATCATTTAAGTTTTCAATTAAAGTAGGGTGCCAACATTAAAAGAAAAAAGATAATCCTGAGAGACAATACTGCTCTGTGCAAAAGAAATTATGGGTTTTTTACTAGAATTCTCAAGATATCTAATTGATTAATATAATTAGGTTGGCCCAAAAGTGACTGTTTCTAATCTCCTTTTTTTCAGTTCAGAATTTTCTGGGCGTTTGTGTCACACTGGGTGGCTGGTGCACACAGGGGGGCTTGCTCTGCCACAGCATCACCTGGCCAGGCAACAGCATGGTGACATCTCTGCAACTCTATCTCAGAGCAAACTGGAGCCAAAAGATGAAGTGAGATGCAGCAGGGCAGAGCAGAGAGAGTGGCAATATTTGCATTAGAAATAAAAACATGCCAACATTGCTCATTTTCTTGCAAGCCTGATCACACTCAACACAACAGCAACAGCAGGCACAGGAGGCAAAGAAACCCTTCCTCTGCCACAGCCCAGGGGAGATCAGCTCACACCATCAGCTTCAGAGAAATGATGGGGGAGATATTAATATCCCACTGCTGATTCCTGTGTCCAGTACGACCTGAGTTCCTCCACACTCCTCCTTGGCTGTACAAGCTCCACCATCCAGAAGTGTCACAACAAGCACACTGGTCACCATGCCAGGTGCTAATGGCCATTCTGAGTCCTGGTTAAGGGACAACCCACTGCCCAACAGCTGATATTTCATCCAGAGTGGCTGAACACCAGCCTCTAACCAAGTTTTAAGCATGTATTGCTCTGCATCTACAGCTGGGGACTCGGTGCCTACACTGGTGCTGAAGCTGCTCACGCACACAGACACACAGGATCGAACCATCACACCAAATACAATGGTCCTGGGGCTGAGATACAGGCGTTTTCTACTTCAGCATCAATAAACAAGATCTGGGTAGACTTTCTTTTATCTTTGGGCACATACACTCATTCACAGGACAGGGGCATGGCAAAAACAAGGCCCTTTTCTTCCACCCTCATCAGCCCTGCAAGGGAAGCTCTCTGTGGAGAAGCCATTTTGAGTTCTTGGGACTTCCAAAATTTATTTTTAAGCCATCTAGCAGGGGTAACATCCTTAGTAATCAATTTGACTCATGATTACTATTTCAAACACAGGCTCATACCCAGACGAAAGAAGCACACTTTACATGGCAATATATACAGAACAATAACATTGCCAGATGGTATAATACTGAGCAGAATTAATTTCACACATGATGTTTTCAAGGTGTTAAAATATGTCACAGCTTCTGCTAATAAAACATCTTCCTCTTCCCTCCTCCTTTTAAGAAAAAGCTCCGTTCTCACCAGCCTGTATTTTACATTATATGTGTTTCCATCCTGATAAGGGCAGCTGATTGCTTGCAAACCTAATTACAGTCAAATGAAAGTCTTTCAGAACCATCATTAGCAATTAGGACCTGCTGGATTTGCAGTGTATCATTTAGAGAGGTATAATTCAATAGCTTATTGAAAAATTGCAGGTGAAGCGGGTGATTATAAGGGGGGACGCCGGGGACACTCGGCGCGGGCGAGCGCGCGGAGCAGCGGCAGCTCCCGGAGCGCTGAGCCGCGACTGCCGCTGCTCGCTGGGGCTGGGCACAGCCTGCCCGGTGCCCCGGTGCCCCGGGACCAGCCCAGCCCTCCCCGAGCCTGCCTGTGTGTGTGCTCCTGGAACCCACAGCGCCCTTCAGGAACTCGGGGAAGCCAGGGCGGATTGGCAACGCGGAGCAACACGCGCACCAAGCCACACACATCATTTTTCAGTCCTTTCTGCAGAGAACAACAATCTTTTCTGTGCCCATCGAGCTCAATTATATATTATCAGGGCCCAGAAGTTGTTTGGATGCTTTTGAGCAGCTGGGTGCCTTCACAGATGACGCACTGGATACGGTGACTGCGGGTTAAGTGCAGCTGGAGATTTCTGTGGCCTCTGATCAGAGGCAAACAGCAGTCGAGAATCACAAAATGCTTGTAATTCAAGCACTGTGTTTGTCACCCACGGCAATTTCCAAACGGGAAACGAGAAAGGCACTGAATGGCAGCCCAGCTTTCAGCACATGCTCCCGCACAGACAGGAATCCACACACTGTGCATGTGTGAAAATAAAGCAAGGGACCCCGCCAAGGGTGGAATTACCAACTGGCCAGCATGAAGCACTCAGCATTTGCAAGCACGATGGTGGGCTGAATAAACTGAGCTGGACATTAGCAGAGACAGAGAATATTCACTCACAAAACCTGCCCCCTCTCTAGGCATCCACCTCTATATGAACACCATGTGTAACATTTACCCCTCAAAAACCCCACACAGCCCAGCCTACACCTCTGCAAAGCCCTATCCCTTCAGCCCTTTCCCACCTCTTTCCCCTTTTCTATCCTACAAAGGCTTCTCAGAGCCCAGACCTACCCATCTCCCTTTATCACATGAGCATCACTGTATTACTACACCCACTCACGCTGTGACGTAACCTCAAAGCACAGTTACTCAGACACGGCATCTTCTTATTCTTTCAGAGCTGTACTCTGATTTTTTTCATTACTTCATTGTTTATTTTTCAAATTAAATGTTGCTTGATATGCTAGACTAATCACCAGTGCTTTGAGTGACACGATACCAACACAGTTTCATTAAACCAGTGGCCCCTGCATGTCCTGTTGCTGGTGACACTTGCTGTAGGTGCCCTCAAACTTTTGGCAACACTGGCACAGAATCAAACCACGCAGTGTAGGCTGCAGCACAAACAGCAAATCCACGCATTTCAAAGTGGTTGCACTAGTATTTTGAATCTGAAAAAAAAAACCTAAACCAACCAACTTCTCCCATTACAGACAGAATGGGAACATATCTCCCTTTCCACCAATGCCTGGCCATATCCCTGCTGACCTGATCCGGGCTGGTACTACTCCCAAGGCAGAGTGACTTTGTCCCACATTCTACCAGTCAGTAGTGAGATGTTTTCTGTCACTTCACACAAAGCCAGACCTCCAGCACTGCAAAACCAGCCCAAAAATCCCATACACAGCTTCCAACCCCCTCTGTTGCCCTGCACGAGGTAGTTTCACAGCCCAGGTTCCTTCCTGATCTTCAGAAGTTTTATAGTCACTGAAATGCACTGGCTGCCAGTAAAGGAATCCCAAATCCCAGCAGCTATGTACAAGGAGGTTCAAGCCTTTATCACTCACTCCGGGTGATGCATGCTGTAGGCAGGATTTCCAAGGTGCTGACCTCACACTGCACAAATACATCCCCATTCCTTCCCTTGCACAGAGCTGCAGTAGGGAGTCCAAGAAATGAACCAGTTCTCCGTGGCTGTGTATAACACTTGTAGCCGCTACGGCACTCCCAGAGCCCACCCACAATTTCATTTTCAATTAGCAGCTCTTAGAAAAGTAGTAATGAAAGCAGTTGCTAAAGAGCACTCAGATGTCACAGAGAGCCTGCAAACCCAAACTGTAAACAGCACATTGTAAATGGCTTGTCAGCACAGCCAGCCCTCCCCGGGATCATGGTGCCGGTGACATCCCCCCATCTGCTCGGCTCCCGAGCAGCGCCGGGGAGCTGCCGGCGCCTCCCGCCCTGCGCGGGCTGGGGCAGCCCGCAGGGCCTTCCCGGCTGCATCCCGGGCTCAGCCACTGGGACCTCACCCTCTGCACCCTCTGACCTCACCCTCTGCACCCTCTGATCTCACCCTCTGCACCCTCTGATCGCACCCTCTGCACCCTCTGATCGCAGCCTCTGCACCCTCTGATTTCACCCTCTGACCTCACCCTCTGCACCCTCTGACCGCACCCTCTGCACCCTCTGATCGCACCCTCTGCACCCTCTGATCTCACCCTCTGCACCCTCTGACCTCACCCTCTGCACCCTCTGATCGCACCCTCTGCACACTCTGACCTCACCCTCTGCACCCTCTGATCTCACCCTCTGCACCCTCTGATCTCACCCCCTCTGCACCCTCTGACCTCACCCTCTGCACCGCGGCTTTGCTGCTCTGAGCCACACGAGCCCCCCTGCACCGGGGACAGTCTGCTGCCACTGAATCTCATCAGGGAACCACACCGTGCTCTCGAGCGGGGACGGCGGGGGACAACAACGGCAGGGGACAACGATGGCTGTCCACATCAGCCGCCCAAGGGCTCAGCAGTCTCAAATTTAAGATGTATAGATTCAGGGTGGGACTGCCAAGGGGATCGTGGACTTAATTCTGAGAAGGAACAGCTTCAACACTCCCCTCCCTCCCCTTTAATTGATTCATGTAATGGACTACGAGGTGAAAGCTAATGGTTTATAATGCTTGTAAGCTGGGGACTGCCAGAGTCAGCAGTGTATCTTCTTCTGCTGTTCTTCCCATTTTTCCTTTATCTCATTAAAATTTACCTCCTAATTCATCTCTCCATCGTGAGGTTTTTTCCCTCTATTTATCATCCACCCCCTATTTATTACCATTTGTCTCCTTCCCTGCACTCCTGCGGTATCTGGGACTGGGATTTGACATTCTGGAAGTGTCTGTGCAATCGGGTGGCGAAGGCAGAGCCCAGCAGCCGCTGGCTCTTGTGCACACATGAGCCAGGCAAGGCACCCCTTGTGCAACACACACACTGCTGGTTTTGAAGCACATCCAGAGATGAACCTCTTCTGCAAGAAGATGCAAGAACCTCCCAGCAGATGAAGAAAACAATGAAGGAAATGGTGGAGGTAGCAAAACTCAATGTCTTCTGCTCTTTCCAAATCACACACCCACTGAATAAAGGGAAGTAATCCTTCCCCCTCATTATCAAAATACTCCCAACCCTCCTTCTGCCCTGAAAGCTCATTGTTTCCTGGTATGCCCCACTGTGCTCAGACCTCGAGGAATAAAATCTCATTAAAACCTATTTAAAAATGTTTGCCACCCTTTTACTAGTTTAAAAATGTTCACTTTAAGATTTCCAAATGATTTTTACAGAAAGCACATAAAAACATGCCATCACCAATTAACGTAAAGGAAATTAAATTTAAAACGCTGGAGAAATATTCTGATGAGTCTTATGTTTGCTTAACGCCAACTAAAATTTCCTTGAGGCATTTAATAAGTACATTTATAAAAGCTCACAAAGCAGAGTTCAAAAGTCTTCTCGCTAGTAAAATATGAGCCTTAATTAACCTACAGTTTCACATTTTCTGGATTTCAATAAACCTGTAGGCATTTCAGCAGAGCTGGATAAATACCTGCATGAATACTGCGAGGATTTTCTCTGAAAACTAATTAGCAATGCTTTCAATAGCTGACTTCAACTAAATCTGTTTGACAACGGAGATTCATACCCTAAATCCTGCAGTGAGAGTTACTTCCAGCAGATAACAGATTTCACAGGAAAGCATATCCAACAGGACTGTCAGCCACTGGGAAAACTATGAACGAGATCTCCAGGTATAAAACATTTCCCAACAAGGACAGACTGCAGCCAAGGTCTTGGACGAGCACGGGAATGCAAGTGACAGCTCTGAGATTGCATCCTGCCATCCAGTTACAGTAATCACAGGTGACAACTCAGGATTCCCCCGGAGACAGGAGAGGCAGGATAAACTGTTTATGTATCAAATATAAAGCCCTGGTATAGCAAGGACACTGTTTACATGCAGAAGCCTCCTGAACTCTGAGTGGCTCCGGACACTCCTGCTGTGTCACACACAAACCACAGTGGCCCCAGGTCCTGCCTCACTGACATCTGACAAGGCTGACAAGCAGATCTACTTCCCCTCCCGGAGCCCAGGAATTCAGGATGGACCTGGGTGGGGAAAGCAAGCCAAGGTGTGCAGCCAAGAGTCACTTGAGGAGGAAAAGTGTAACATGATCAGAAAAAACCACCCTCAGAACTCATCCATCTCCTCCTTTTGTGGTCTTCACCATTTGTCTTGAAAGAGGTCAGAAAATGCTAACCCAAAACTCTCTCTGTAGGTGGTGGGCATGTCTTTTCTAAGAACTTTGTAGTCTTTTCCATGATACCTTTTTTCCATGTTACGTGCCAAAGCCACAGGGGGTTTGTCAGCACCTACATTGTTCATGAGTCTAAAATGTTCTTATCTGAGGAGCTCTACCCCTACCAAATGTATTACATTTATATTGAGCAAGATACTTTATTTCCTCTCAGTCTTATCCCTTAGGAATTAATCAGAGTACTCAGATTTATCAGCTCAAAGGAAAAGCATTTTCCATGACATTTGTCAACTCAATACCTTCCAAGCCAATGCATATTTATTCCCAAAAACACAACCTCACAAATAATCTCCGTCAGCAGGGAGGCCAATTTCCTACACAGATGAAATTCTGGGCAGAAAGTTTCCCCCTGACCTTAGGCCCCAGTAATAGAGCTCAGTGCAAACAGTCGGTTCTGCTGCCCAAAGCAGACACATCTGACAGACCAAAACAGAGCAGAGACCAGCAGGTGAACACAGCAAACAGGCAAGGAAACACAGCAACCTTAAACACCTACTGATAATGCAATCATTGCATCAGCTGTCCTGAGAGTACTCCCACCTTCCTTTGAAATACCAAGTCAAATTAAATCAGAAGTAACACCTTTAACACCTGGTAGTGTAGAACAGGCATTTTACAAATTGTTTGCTCTGCTGAAGTACTGTATAATCTCTTACTTTATTCCTATATACAGCTTAACATATAGGCTTCAAAATTATCGTGAAAACCTATTTCTTCCCAGCTTCTCTAACTCTGCATATCAAAATTGAATACAAGTCAGCATACTTGTCATCCTCGATGTTCCTTCCATCTCCCTGAACTCACAAAATGAGAAGCAGTGAATTCTCACTGTTTTCTACAAGTTTCTCTGCAAAGCAATGATTGCCTTGCACTAAACAAGCATGAAAACTGATTCCAAGAATATCAACCATCCCCATTAAATGCTTAAATTTTGGTTCAAGAGTTATTAATATCACTCAAATACAGGTAAAAGCTGACCTTGTCACTACTACTATTTACTGTTACCAGCATCATAGAAATCACACTTGTCACACTTCCTTCTTTAAAAAACATAACCAGCACAACACTGCACAGTCCTGAAGACAAATCCAATGTTTTCAGCCTCAAGCTTTGCAATCCTGGAGGTTCCCTGCTCATTTCCCACCACTGCTGGGAAGGCAGAAGTTCTGGCTTAGGGTGGGTAATCAGTAACCCAGGGGAGCAGACACCAGCACCACTGACACCCCACAAATGATCTCCTTGCACTCTAACGAGTCTTAGAGCTTTGCCTTGATTAACAGCTGCCCTTCTTGCAATTGCCTCACCTCACCGTGGATGTTGAGAGGGGTCTTCTGCTTCTGTGTACAAAGCCTGAAGACAAGAAGGTCTTTATAGCACAAAGTTGGCCTTGCAATCACAGAGAGACCACATTTGCTCGCCCTGACAGTCCCACAGGCAGCCTGTGGAAAGCTCTTCCCACATTTACACATTATTAATCACATCAGCATCAGCTCAGTGCATGCTCTCCCTCTCAGTCCACCTCTGCCAGTGGTAGAGCACTGCAACAAGTGGCACCCAAGAGCCCAAGAACAAAACAACTGCAAAAGTATTAAAATAAGTGATCCCACAAAATGAGAAATTGGCTTCTACATACCATGAGCCAACGGGCAGAGCCCTCCCTCCCCGCTGCAGGAAACTTGTCTCCCACCTGTCTGAGGCCCTTCGGTAACTTCTTCCTTTTCCCAAGGTGCTGGCACAGGTTCCGGTCATTTTCCCGGTCGGAGCTGTACTGGTGGTGGTGGAGTCTGTTCTTTTTTGGAAGATACGACAGCCCATTGGTAAGTGCTTCCCGTTTCTTCTTGGCTAGAGGATTCTGTCGCTTCTCCACACGTTCCTGAGGTTTCAGAGCTACGTCCTTCTGCAGAGAGAGAAGAGGAGAAAACTGGTTAAACTACAGCTCTGGTTTGGTTCCAGGTGACCAGCAAAGCACTGTCAGGGCAATGCTGCAGACACCAGAAGAGGGAAAAACCCACTCCTCTTAATCAAAAGATAGGCAAATGCTAAATAAAATTGGCAGGATGAAGTGAGTGCATGGAAGGAGACACATCCTCCTTGAGACTTCATACAGCCAACCTCAATTCTCAAAAGCATCTCATGTATCAAGTGAGCACACATTTAGAAGACAGCATTTGTTTATAATGTTTAAATTAACAATCTGCTTTGATTTAAACAATGCTCGACTTTTCAATATTTATTCTTATTATTTCTTCCATTTGAGAAGCCAAGGCACGAGCCGACCTAAATCCAATTAGGGCCAATGAATCTCCATTGACTTCAGGGCATGTTTCCCTCAAGCCTGACTTAAGCAGTAGATTTCCAAATCTCAGGGAGAGGGGTGAAAAGTGCACGAAAAAAGCAACTTGTATTTGAAAACTTTGTCACTGACCCTTTAACCCCCAGAATCAATGTCTGTCTATAAAAAGTACTCCACTCTTGTAACACAAATGTGAGTTTTGTCACTTAGCCCACAGCTGTTTTCTTACAAATAACCTGCAACACACAGAATCCCTGTTTTCATTTCAGATAAATGTTACTTGAAACGAATCTTTTTCAATAGCACAGAATTAAAGGCAGAGGAAGAGGAGACTGAAGCATTCATTAGCAGAGAAGAATGAGAAGCTATTGGAAAGATGTTAATTAGAGTGCATATTGTGCACCCAATAAATGCCATGTGCTGAGTCACATCTGCTCCAAGCAGTGCCCACGCCAGGGTCTGGTGCTGCCCTGGAGGGGCAGGGTCCTGCTCTCAGCTCTCTCTGCTGGCCTGCCTGGACCAGAAGCTTCCATGCCCACCATAAAGTGCTGGGTAATCTTGTGAGCCTTTCAGCTGTTGTTTATTGTCACTTAATATTGTAACTGACAGCAGGAAAGGCTATTGGTCCCTGTGTCACATAAAGACTGAGGCTCAGGAGAATATAATTCAAATTACAGCACCTTTTAATGCAAAAAAACATGCCTAAAGGCAAAAAGCAGTTTGGCTTTAATTAAAGACTGCTCCCTAAATGACTCTCTAAAACACAAGAGCTTCACAAAATTCATAACTGAAACCAATGAGATGATTAATTATACTGAAGACAGTCATTGTTCAAATTTGATATTTAGCAAAGGGAATGATTTTACAGGCATTAAAGATGGGAGTACTGAACAGAAGCTGTAAGACATTTTTTTCTACTTTTTCTTCACCTAAGACACCACAGGAGATACCCTGGGCTTTTCTTCACACAGTGTTACTCATATCCAAAAACTCAGGAGCCTTACCCAACCTCATGAAAGAGCTGCCCTGGATATTTAACTACAGGATTAGTAATTTAATCACAGGATTAGTAATTTAAGAACCTCCTGTGTCTCCTCACTGGTTCCTCCCTGGCTCTATTGAAGGAGAGCTCAGTAGTAGCACGGATCTTCCTAAAATGCTTTGGGATCTCTTTCTGCACAAGCTGAGGGATCCTATGGAGCTGCCCAAGGAAATCAAAAGCAAGAACAACCCCTTTTCTCAGCACACCTTCTGCCTCCCTTCACAGGAGGGTTTTAGGTTTAGCTGCATGCCATAAATGCAGGAAGGCAAATTCTCAGGTGCAGTAACCATTTCACCAGTGCTCACCTCCAACAGCTTCGTAAAACTACAGCATCCACAAACACACCTGGACCTCCTGGACAGCAAGGGCAGGTTATAAAGTACCAGATATTTTATGTTAGAACTGAGTTGTAACTTAGGAAAGCTATCATCATGCTGCTAACAATTTTTTTTTCAGGTCAGCGTAAAAAAAATCCAATGTTTTATGAGTAGAACATTATACCAGCAAAGCCTTCTGTTAAAACACAAAGCTCGTGTTTGTAGATACAAATGCTATTCAAGAGGATTCACTCTAAATGTGAAAGGCTGAAGGAGTGAACAAAGGGAAACTTTCTGGAAAAAAAAAATTCTTCTAATGACTAAGTAGCTTTTGTGGGATTTTTTCCCCCCAGCTGTGAGTGATCTAAATGAAACAGTGGCAGGCTTCCAGAAGCTTATAAAATGTCTAATGGGGCCAGGCACTTCCATCAAGAAATAACTTGTTCCTGTTAGCTTTAAGGGGGGTGTGAGATGGGCCAGAGTCAGCAGATGGCTGTGGGTGCACCTGGGACAACCCCTCCTCAGAGCCCATGTTCCAGACAACTGCACGAGGCTGTGCAATGGTCAGGTACTCCTAAGGAAGGTGGAGCTCAGGAGAACTGGGAGGAAGGAGTCTGCTCACACCCCTGTGGCAAAGATGAGTGACACCAAACGCACAAAGCCTTCCCCAGGCCGGATGGAAAGGCCCCTTCTCCAAGGCAGAAGGAACGACTGGCAGCAATGCTCAAAAATAAGGTTCCTCTTCTGCTCACAAGCAAAGAGAGGCAAAGGAGCTCCACACGTGCCTAACTTGTGAAAGGGGCCTTAAACCCTGTCTGGTGGGTGGGCTTGCTGTGAAATTTAGCCATAAAGATTGGTGTTTAAACAACTCCATTCCTCCAGAAGAGGAGGAATTTTCACCAGCTTTTCACCAGCTGACACCGCTGCAGGGAAAATTACAGAGTGCTGTGGGTCAAACCCTTGGTGAGGGAACCGAGGGGTAGAGCCTCTCACGGCTTTCAACAGAGACATGGCTTGGCCTTAAAAGAAATATGTATCTAGAAATATGTGTCAATTCTTCATCTGCAGACTAGACTGCAAGAGGACATGATAAAAGAATAAATCTTAAGACACAGGAGGAGAGGATGCATTGAAAGTGGCTTGAATAGAGCTCTCCTGGGGCGTTCTCCTGGTGTTTGAGGGTGCAAACTGCCCAGGATTGTTTTGGATTCTGTCCCCTGGAGCCCCTGGGCTCCATGGAGGCAGTGCCTGGCTGGGAACCACGGCCCTGCATAAATCACTTCCCCACTCGCTGCCCTTTCCCCCTCATCCCATTTTTATCTTTCCCTTGTTTAGATAGGACAATAGCTGTACCATGCCGTGTGCTAGTACATTAGCCAGCACAATCTTAATTACAGACTTCAGGCATCATCATGATTAGAGTAATAAGCTGTAATTACTCTAAGGTGACAGGACTGCACAGACCTTATCTACATAGATAAGAAGAAGTAGTAATATTTCATGTTGAGACGTATTTTTCAGCAGCTGCCCATGGAGTGGATTCAGCCTGAGCAGCAGACCCCATGAACACATTCTGTCTCTAATGGAGGCTTTTCTCCTCTCCTGCCAGCATACAAGCCCACACATTATTAAGTAAATCCTACAAACATATTAGGCACAGTTTAAAACCATCTTATTCAGAGATATCTTTCATCAGTAAAGTGCCTTAAGTGTATCAGGAAGGTGACTTAAATTTATAATATGTAATTACACGCAATTCAATACAAAAGTGCATTAATATTTATGAGTGTACTGTATAATCTAAAAAAATTTCCATTTGTTTTATTTCTCTTGGGCACATTAACGAGCCTGATCCGTGTGCAGGTGCCCAGGCAGGGGAGGGCCCGTGGTGCTGAGCAGGCTCCTGCAGCGGGGTGGCCCTGCTGTCACCTGGCTCCAGCCCAGCCCTGCCCCGGCTGAGGGGAGCAGCAGCCCCCGGGGCCTCCGGATCATTTCTCAAGGGAGGAGGCTTGAAGGGCACACTGCATTCTCATCAAGTCTTTCAGGGAGCTGTGCCTGATTTATTTCAGCAAAGTCCATCTTCTTGCTATGTAAATGACAACTCATTGATTAAAAATCAAACCCTGTGGCAGCAGGGCGGAGCTTTGTGGGGTACACACACCACCCCCATGAACCTCACCCCAGAGCCAGTCCATCACTGCCCTTCCCTCCCGCCCCTGCCCTCTGACAACAGCTTAAAATCTACACCTAAATAACTCTGTTCCACTCCTTATTACAGGATTTTTTCTATGGGAACGCTGGATGAAAAACAACACTGTAAATGCAGTCTGCAGGAAATGCACTGCAGAAATTTCTCCAGATGAACATTTCAGGTGCTGCTCAGGGATTTCAAGGCTTGACCTTTCCAAACCATCCTTGTGGATTATCCTTACAATTCCAGTGTTACAAAAACTTATTTTCTGAACTGCACTGAATGTGACTCGGTAAAATACAACTTTAAAAAACTGATTATTAAAAACAGGAGTAGTTTACATTGCAGTGCTAATTAAACCAAATAACAATTGCAACAGTCTACGACTACATTTCAATTATTTGCTCCTTGGGTTCTTGCTAAACTCCTCTATGGCTTTGTATCAGAGCCCAACAATTTATCCTTCACTCCAACAATAAAGTATAAAGAAATTAGACATTTTTTAAAAACGTCAAATAGTCATGAAATGTCAATGTAATGCTCCACTTAAAACACAAATATTTAGAAAATCAAGCTTGAAGCTGCCAGTCTGCCCCGTTCACTATTCAGACATCCAAACGTCCGTGTCAAACAGAACTGTAAGAAAGGCACTTCTGGGGCTTTTCAAGGAACAAACAATTCTGATTTGATCAGGAACACTAGTGCAGAAGGAAGAAGCCAATTAAGGGGAAGGAAAATACATTTTCAGTAGCTACAAAAACTGATTTGAAATTCTTTGGCAGTTCCATCCCGAGCCCAGGACAGCCCGGCCCCTCAGCCTGCTGTCAGCTGCAGCAGCTCCGAGGGACGGGATGGGGCGTGAGGGGAAGCAAGAAACAGCCAAAGGGAACAGCACAGAAACAGAAACGATGGCAAAACCACCACCTCCACATTCACCCAGGACACTGGAGACAGAAGTTTGGCTTGCAAGAAATTAGGATGCCTGCAGGGCACAGCTGAGAGAAATCCTGCAGCGTGGCCAGCACAGAATCCCAGAATGGTTTGGGGCAGAAGGGACCTTAAAGCCCCTCCGGTGCCACCCCTGCCAGGGCAGGGACACCTCCCACTGTCCCAGGCTGTCCAAGCCCCAATGTCCAGCCTGGCCTGGGACACTGCCAGGGATCCAGGGGCAGCCACAGCTGCTCTGGGCACCCTGTGCCAGGGCCTACCCACCCTCCCAGGGAAGCATCACACACGGGGAATTGTTAGCTGGGAATCCAGGAGAGCAACATGCACAAACTGAGCCCAAACCTGCACACACGGAACCAAAACCCCTCAGAAACACTGCCAGTCTGAGGGTACCAAATTTCCCATCATATCTTGACAGTCCCCATCAACTCCCACTGGGTTTCTCTTGCATTGGGAAAGAATTTTTACAGCTGATGGATGAAAATGCCCCAAAACTTCAATACCCCTCTCATGTTTCATAATTTGCTATTTTAATTCTGGCAGAAACAACAAGATGTAAAGGTCTGAAAATAATGTACTGACCAGTCCCTCTAATCTTTCAAAATCAGAAAATATAATGAGATGCTTATAATAACCATTTATTTGCCTCCAGATAAAATAGTTAAATGCACTGTGTATTCTTCTGATGAAGGAATAGTTCCTCAAAACCTTTTATCTAGGGAAAAAAATTTGCAAACACTCTTAAAACAACACCAGGGAGAAAGGAAGTCAAATGTAAAGCATGATGCAAAAGAGAAAAGGATTCTCAGTGTCACTATTATGGTATTTTAAGACACAAGGGACTGGTAAAGAGAGGCGTGATGTCAACTACATTGGGTGCAGTAGCCCATCCACTAATCCCAGTAATTCCTTCAAGCCACAAGACCTCCACAGAAAGGTTTAATCTTGTTTTGTTTGCTTTGTTTTTATAACGTTGCAATCCATCGCCTCCTGCATCTCTCTGGAATCTGAAAACAAAGTGGTTCAGTGTTGTGCAAAGGCGGTTGTGCAACAGAGTGAGGATGAAAGGCGGTGCCAGGCTGGGGGATGCTCCGGGTGGGTGCAGAGGAAGGAAAACAATGGCAGAGCAAGTTGCTGTTTGCTCCAGATATGTTGTGTGAAAGCACTTCTGTGGCAAAGAGATTGCTTTGATTTTTCATCCCAAAATCATTTGTTAACAATAGCATTGATAAACAGAAGGCTCCTTTTCAGGTCCTGCCGATTTAAATTACACACACAAAAATACATTAAGGCAACATTATTGAGGTTACGAAGTCAAGGGCTTGCAAGTTATGAAAGGCCAGGATTAAGGCTGCAGCCACCACCTTAATTCAGGCCTCTTGTGCATACACGCCAAGATACAATCTTTAATTACATGATCCCATGCTCCTGTTTCCCTACACAGAATGGAAGGTGTTCGGCTAATGAGCAACCACACGCAGGATTTTGTCTGCTCCTCTTTGTCCACAGTGTGGACCGAGGCCTTGTTTACTGGCACTCCATTCACACCCTCCTCGGAACGCACAATGATTAATTTCCTCAAGGGCTTTTCTGTGCAGCTCCTCCCGATAGTATCAGATAGATGCTCAACAAACACCAACGGCCTGGTTCACTGTTGTTTTGCCAGACAAAGGTATCACTATTCCCATTTTAAAGGTGGCAACAACAGTCATGGCATGTTCAGGTCAGAAACATCGGCTAATTTTAAGCATTCATTGGGAAGCACCAGAGATTTGATATTTCAGAGAATTTGGCTCCACAGAGCACTTTCTCTATGAAGCACAGCTTTCTCTGATTTCAGCAGCTACCGGGAGTGCTGAGCTCTCCTGAAAATTGGGCTTTAGTGAGCACCATGTGTTATGAGGATACAGGGAAGAGCTGTTTCTAAAATAATGTGGTGCCATGGCCTCCCTCAATGCCACACAGCAAATACAAGCTGGAGGTAGAGGAAATCTAAGACTTTGGAGCCAGCTGTTGAGCTGGCAAAAGCTGGTGTCATAGGAGATGAGCATCAGAGCAATTGATTGCTATTCATTTATTTCATGTTTTTCAAACACGCCATGGTATTCTCAGCCTTATCCTTCCCCCCTCCCTTCTCAGTTCTGTCACTCAAGTATTGTGCCATAACATGTTACAGTGGTGCAGAACAGTCAGGAAATTACTGGAGCCTGTGCAACCTGAGTTAGGAAAAAGCCTCATCGTGGAGCCAGTGCTGAGCAATGCCAGCTCTGCAGAGCCATGAACTGCTTTTCTTGAAGCTGCCCGGCTTTGTGAAAGAAGGAGTACCCACAGCTGGTTCTGCTCAGACTGGTTGTGCTCAGCCAGAAGCCTGTGAGCTGCTGCCAAGAGATCCTGAAGCTCTGGCTCCAGCCACCTTCTGCCAGCCTGAAAGTCCCATCGTGTTTTCTCTTGGGATTTTGCTAGGTCTAACACCAGTTGCCAGCACAGTCCAAGGTTATGTCTTCGCTGCAGATTTGACTCAGTGACCTCCAGGAGACCTGGGACTGCTTTTGAGGCTGGAACAGCAGCGAGGCCTGGCCTGTCCCAGCACTGGCTCCGTGTCCTCTGCTGGCGCTGGCTCAGCCACGCTCTCTCCACTCCACAGAAGTTGTGCAGACTCTTTGGTCACCTCTGCTAAGGACCTGCTGTCCCTGCACCTCCAGCCTCTGGTGCTGGCAGAGCAGCCAGGGCTGAGCTGCCCACGCTGCCCCTCGGCCCAGCCCTGCTCCCCGAGCAGAGTCAGCCCCAGCTCCGAGTGCTTCCAAGAGCCCAGCCCCAAACCCCTCCGTCCCCCGTGCCCTGCCCAGCCCACAGCCCGAGGCTGCTCCCACGGGCAGCCCCTGCAGCCCAGGGAAAGGGATTCCCACTGGCCCTGGGTTTATCTCACTGCGCTGCGCCTTAAAGAAATGTGCCTGACTTACCCTGTGAGCAGCAGGGCCACGTGCTCCTATTTGTTTTCTTTCTTTGAGGAATGAAAAGAAATAGAAAAGAGATGTGGAGGGGAGTCCCTAGGGATGCTCCCTTTAAATCTCCATGCCAGGGAAGAGAGCTCCAGTGCTCTGGCACTGCTCAGTTAGGATGAGCGATTAGGCAGAGAGGGGAGCACTGAGGCAGCTCCTGGAGCAGTGCTGAGTTTGGATTGTGCCCGGTGCTGTGGCACAGCAGTGGCACAGTTCTGGTGATGATCCCAGGGAGCCAGCCCTGCTCCAGCCAGCCAGGCCTTGCACAGCACAGCCCTGATCTGGAGCAGGAGCACATCCAGCTGCGGCCACAGCATCTCCCACAGCTGTCCTTGCCTCAGTTCAAGGGGCAGCTTCAGGTCACAGCAGGACCAGAAATTTTTATCCTTGGAAAATGGGGTGTTCATGGTGGAGAGAACCCAACTGAACAGTTATCAAGAACCACATAGAATAATATGAAACATAAATATATATATATATAACAAAATATATATATATAACAAAAATATTTCAGTTCGTCTAAATAATTGAGCAACTCCTCAGTTCTAAACCAAAACTTCTGCAGTTTTTTTTCCTTGTCATAGTTTTCTTTAATTTTTACTTTTTGTTCTGATTTAGAATGGAAAAAATATTTTAAAATTTCAAACTTTCTCCCCCAAATAAAAATGTTGTACATTTGTATCTGTAGTTACACAGGACTTGCATATACTGATCAAAACACACATTCCAGGAGATTTCACTGGAGGGAAATACAACTCCATTGCAGGAGCTGCTTGGCACGAAGCTGGCTGTGGGCTCCTCCACCCTCCACACACATCTTGTGTTCTCTGAATAATTCAAACAGCACTTTGGTTGGCAGGCCGCAGACCCAGGCAAGGAGTTAGTGGGCCAATACATTTTACATTTAAAGGGTATCCCCCTATTGTAGGGTTAGAGGAAATGCATAAATGTAAATTGAGTAAATGGGCTTAGACAGCTCTCATCCCTGCAGTCACTGCACTAGGAAACAGATGACTTCAGCCTCACACTGGCACCATTCATTAGCACAGCACTCAGCAGTCATAAAAAATGTATTATGGTTTGTAAATTGAATCAGAAGCACATCTGCATTCCTTGTCCTGTGGGAAGATGGTGCAGCACCAGGAAAGTCCCGTGCATTCCAAAGGTCTCAGGATGCTCCCTGGAATCTCATGGCCACAGAAAGGCACTGAGCTGGGACACACTTGGCTTTGCTGCCCTGTGAGCCTCGAGACTGGATGAGAAAACCTGGTCCCCAGAGTCGAGACAGAGACACCACCTTGAGAGAACACAGGGGAAACAACGAGGAAACTGCTACGGGGAGGGATGGAAACATCCAAGCCGTGCATTTCTGTGGCACACAGGCAGCCTCACAAGCACACAGGGAAACCAGAGCATCCCTCTGCACACCCAAGCCAGCAGGACAGAGAATGCAGAAATGAGCAAAGCAAAGGACAGAATTAGCAGAACTATTCATGGATTATGCCAGGTGGTGCAAACCATGAGTAATCCAACCTGCAGGTTTTTTCACACAACCAAAAAATCTCCACAAAATAATGGGTTGTAATTATTGAGCCTTAACAAAAAGTTAATGTATTTTAAAACAAGTCTATTGCATCTTGTAGGTCAAGAATTCGAACTACTGAACACAGGAGCTCTTCTGTCTTCTAAGCTCCTACTGTCTCATATTTCTCTGGATTTTCTTTTTTCTTCCCTAGGAACCCCCTAACTCTGCCACTGTTTTGGCATGTGGCATACAGCCTTGCACATAAGACTGATGAGGAAAGATTTTAAAGAGAAAGAACAGTGATTAGAAAAGAAGGAGAGAGAAAGACAGCTCAGCTAGGACCTGAGGACTGCAACACTTAAAACGAGCTTGGCAATATTCCTCATTAGGAAAAGGATTAGAACCTTTGTGCAATTAGAGGGGGGAAAGAAACAATGGTTCAACTCCCAATCTGCAAATGAAGCTACCTTCTAGCATTCAGGCTGAAAAAAACAGTAAAGAACAGAAGTTTAAGAAATAGAGCAATATGTAACCTTTCCATTTGCTGGCTTATTCTTCCCCAAGGAAACAGATACAGTGAAGATAAATATGATGATCAAAAAACCAGAGGGATTACACTCTTGTACGGTGCTGATCACTGGCAAATCCCCCTCTCTGCAGTTCAGAAGCACAGCTTAGCATAACAGACAAGATTTATCATTGCCTTGTCCTTCGCACCACTTACAAAGCAGACGTAAGTTGCTCCTATCTCAAGAGTCCTCACTCACACACACGAGGAAATAAACACCAGAACTGTTCTGCTGTTCCTGTACAAAGGTATAAACCCTGCACCCAACAGAGCCCAGACCCCTGGGGAAATGCCACCCATTTTCCACCTCTATTTCTGCACCCTGCGAATGCCTCACATCCTGGCTTCGGCTCTGGGCTCAGCGGATGCTCCAAAGTCTACGTGGGATCACCCAAAAACCCACCAGGTACATTCAGCAGTTCCTAGGAGGTGAAACAGATCCTCCCTTCCATTTGTGTGTAGAATACAGTCTCCAGCTAAATGGGCACAGAAGACAGCATGAATAAATAAACAGGGAAAACCAGAGAAGGCTGCTTTCTCCAGTTTTATCCCAGGGCACAGACCCTGCAAAGCCACCTCATATACCAGAAAAAGAGAATTTCCTTCACAGTTATGCTGTGGCTGAAGACATAATGTCTTCTGCAAATATTCAAGATACTTTGTAGATAGATCTTTTACAACTGAAGTGTCATCTAATATTCAGGGCTATTTAGTGGCTGGAAAAGCAATTACTGTAATATTTCTTGTTTATAGCTACCTAGAAGCTACAAATTTAACTTGGTAGGGATGCACACTCAGGGGATCTGGTTCCAAAGCAGAACATCTCAAGTCAAGAGCTTTGCTAATGCCTGCAGCAAACTTGCAAGGAGTTACAAAAGCTGTGAATCACATCACTTCAGCAGCACTTAGAGTCAAACCCCACTTCATCGCACGCCGCTGCCTCGACTGAACTCGGAACCTTCCTTCTCTAGGAAGCATCCCAGCTCCTGTCTCTCTGTAAAACTTGCCTCGAGCAGGAACAGATAAAGCTCTGCAATGCATCTCTCGAGAGCCACGGAATATGTTGAAGAGAATTAGAACCATAAGCAGGAAATCAGTCTGCACTGGAAAGGAAACCTTTTCCTAGGAAAGATTTGTTTTCTAAGCTGCTTGTAGGGGCCGGTGTCCAAATCTCTCCTGTCTGACCTTATCACCACTTGTGCCCTGCCAGGCACAGGATTAGAGCTGGCTGGACTCAGAAGGTAAGTTATTAATGTGGGGACTTGGAGGTGGATGTGGGAATTCCTGATCTCCCCCCGACGCTCCCTGTGACCTGCAGCACTCAGCTAAGCCCCGAACCACAAAGAGGGTATTCAGGGGCCTGAAACTATTTAATTCCCTTTGACTGGTTTTCCAAAGGAAATAAATGGCTCCGTGAATTTGGGCCTTCAGCCCTCCCATGCAGCAGAGCTCATCTGTGAAATGGAAGTAAAACCACATCCTGTTCCATCTGTGCCTCGCAGGGCTAAATCCTCCAAAAGGTAAATGGAGCAGGACCCCCAGGAACACAGGGGCTGCAGCCCCAGGGTTACAGAGAGCAACCAGGCCCTGCAGGGTGAGCTGGGGCCAGGGCACATCTCCCTCCTCCCCAGCCAGGAAACAGGAGTGTCCCAGTGGTACATCCCACGGGGCACAGGAGGGCTTGCACTGCCCGTTTGTCTATTTTGGGAACAAGAGCAAAGCCAGTCTCTCACCTTCCAAGCCTCTGCAGCCCTTCAGCTTCCTCAGGCCAAGCCACCACAGCCAGGCTGTTCCTGCGGGACCCTTCCCTGCCTCCTGCCACGCTGGTACTTCTTGCACCTCCCTGACTCTCCCCCAGCTGAGGTGTAGGGTGGGGAAGTCATGTCTTGTGTGATTTCTCCATCATCCTTAAGGGAGGAGATGAGCATCCACAGCCTCACTGCTGTCACTCAGCCACCTGTCTGTGTTTGTGGTTCCTGCTCTCTCCCGTTTTTCCCTCCCACACGGATGGGCTCCCTGCATGCCCTAACACGGAGGGGGCTCAGCATTTCCCTCCCCAGTTCTTCATCCCAATGCTATGTCTAATGTAACGTGGACACTCCTTAGAAAAGGAGGTCAGGACAGAAAATCCAAACCAACACTTCAAAAAGACACCCAAAGTCTGCAGCTTTATTATGAGAGAAAAATGACCTCAAACCCCTGGACTAAACAAATGCCTGGGGTGAAAACGACGCAATAAATTACAGGATATAATTATGGCTGGGAAAAGAGGAAAGGAGGTTGCTCAATAGGATGAAAGAGGGATTTGAGGAATAAGAAATGAAAGGAGGTGTCAGCTTGAATCAGCCAGGTTGAAAACTGCTGCTGATTTTGAATGACATACCAAGACTTTCAAATTGCAAACTCTTTCTCTAATAAGCTGCAAATTCACCTCTACACTTTTACTTTGATCTTAATGCAAATATTTTATAATGGACACATTTAATGATTTTCAGGTGCTTATTGGTTCTATCAGACTTGATAGTGGAATCAATCTCCTCTTTTAGAAAGCTTGGGTTAATGGCAAAGTTTATTAAACTGCATGCAGTCATTCAGAGAAGATCAATAGAGACATGATTACAGAGCAACCAGAGGATTAAACATGAGATTTATCACAAAATTAAACTGAATTAAATGTTCTCTGATAGCACTTGAAATGCTGTCGATATTCTTAACTGATAATCTATGCTTTCTGTGTTTACTTACCAGGCAGCAGGGAAGTCCGACTCGAGGAAATGACTATAATGTAAAATCTGCAAAGATTTGCTGAGAGCATTAAACTTCACCTAGAAAACCATTATTTCTTCCTGTTAGAAGAGCAAAAGCATTTTGCTTCTTTGCCCATTTCCTGTTTAAGGGAGAGGAGGATACAGCCCTCTCCCGTATCACACTCTGCAATCTCCTTCTCAGGGCCATTATAGGATGCACAGGACAGTGGAGGATCCTACACAGAGGGTTACAGTGAAAGAATTTATGGTTTCCTGCTATGGCAGTTTTTACATCATTCAGAATTAATTGTGAGTTCTCGATGACCCTGTTAAAACTTATTCCACACACTGAGAAATTTGCAGCCTTCCTGCTTCTCCTTTCCCTCAGCTTAGCCCAGCCACCCCCGGGGTTCTTCCACTCACACCCCTCCTTGCACAGCACTGTGCAAACTTCTCTCATGTTCTCTTCCAGACGAATTCAACTCCAAAGCACGAAAAAACCCAAACCAACCAACCAACCAAAACCCACAACCCATCCATCCCCCCAGAAAACCCCCAACAACCAAAACCCCCCCTAAAAACCCCATGCACACCAGCAGCACAGTAGCACTGTCCTGGGAAACAGAAAAGGAAGTCCAGGGAAAAAAAATCAGGCCAGTTTTAGAGAGAGAAAGAGAATCTAAATTCAGAGAGCATTCTTTGAGGTGAACCCATCCCTGGAACAGAGCAGGGATTTCCTGGCCCCTGCTGAGCCCTGGGCTCTGTTATCAGAATCACAGAGATCATTTCCATCTGCACTGGATAACGTGGCTGGCCTGGCTGGGGGAACAAAACCTCAACTCTCAGCAGGGGAGAAGGGGGAAGAGGGAAGGAAGGAGCAGGAGACCCTGAGAACACAAGAGACCAGTGCAAAGTAATAACCCATCACAACCACAGCTTTGATAAATTTTGATCTTGTTTCCGTTGGTTTCCAAAATGGTCACAACACACAAATTCAACTGAAGAGTGCCTTTAAAATTTAATGTTTGTGTTCAACAAGCGAGCAGGAGGAGGGATGTCAGCTTCCAGGCATTTTTCCATCATACTTTTCAGAGAAAGTCTGTATCCTACCACAGCCTCCACCAAAAGCTTAATAAACCTTGATAAAATACCTCAAAGGAAATATGACCATCCAACAGCAAATAAACTACCCAAAACAAAACCCATCAAAAAATCCCTCATCAACTATCATGAATTGAATTTTTACTGACTCAGAGGGGCTTAGCTGCTTTCTAAACAGGCTCAGCTATCCCCAGTGTACTTTGCAAAATTCAATCCAGTAATCCAATCCCAGATGCATTACGTGAAATCTTATTTCTCCAAGCTCTAGAAAAGAACAAGCAAAAAGGAAGGCTTTAGGAACACTAATTTGCCAATAAATACTCACTGAGCCAATTTCGCCTTTGCTGCTTTTTGGAGGAAAATAAAAGGAAAAAAAATCCCCAAACACAAACTGCTGTCCGAGTACTACATTCCCTTATTAAAACTTCACTTGTGGATAGCAAAAATACCATGGAGCACGTACCCTGAAATTAGCCCAGCATGTGCTGCCCCAATAAACAAATCCTCAGAAACTAGATTAGAATCATTCCCAGTAGGCTTCCACTACAGAAATCACTGCCAGTTCTGTCCAGAAAGGGAAAATCTCTGTAATATCTAATAAATGGACCAAAATATCTAAATGAAGAGCGGGGCATGTTCCAGCAGTAAGCAGTGAAGCCACAGGCAGTGCAGACAGTACTGAATTTTACACAGATCCCATCACACAGCAAAGTCCTGAGCACCCGAGCAGAGCCGTAAAGCTCTCGGTGCTCTGGGATGAGCTGAGCAGGGACAGACTCAGCCTGGGGCTCCATCAGGAGGAGAAAGCCCGGGTTTCTGGGACCCCCTCGTGCCCTGTGGGTGACACAGATGGCAGCAGGAGCACAGCAGCGCTGACACCACCCCAGAACAGCAGCTGCTTCACCAGGAGGGCGAGGAGCAGGTGAGCAGCTGCATGTGACATGAAACATCCATCCCTGACAGCGTCCTTCTGCCCTGCCACTGCCCCGTGGGACCCCAATCCATCTCCACTCCAGCAGGCTGCTGCCCTGCCTTACTGGCAGCAGGGAGACACTGCCATTAAAAATAAGGATTGCTGGCTTCCTGATGCTTACATGCAGAAAAAGGCAAGTAAAGCCCACTGTAAAGAACACAGCTGCATATCTCAGTGTACCACCTGAAAGGTGGGCTGAAGCCAAGCAGGTGACAGCCAAACTGTGTCAAAAATGTGGTTTTTCCAGGCAGTGTTTCCCTGCAGCTGCTGCTGTCTCGGAAACAAAGGCCATCCCTGCAGCTCCTGCTGATGGAACACGCAGCACACGTTGCTGTGACACCCTGAGCATCAGTGACCAGGGGCAGCACAGTGCCCAGAGAGGTTCCTGTTCCTGCCCTGGGCAGAAGCAGCCTGCGAGAGACAGCTCTAAACTGCAGCTGGGAATTCCCGACGGGAGGCTCATCCCTGCCAAATGTGCTCCTTCTCTCCTGTCCCACAGCTCAGAGATGCTGCACTTGCTTTTTCCCTCCTCCTCCGGCCCTTAGACACAGAGGCCCAGGGCAGCAGGCAGGTGACAGCTCAGGACACAGAGCTGGAGGAGTTTCTGTGGCACCAAAAATCACCTCCCTCAAAAAGCAGTTGCCGTGTGCTCTGCGTTTTATTCATTTAATGGTCAGGATAATAAATTTGTCAGTAATGACAAAGAAATTCCCTAGAAACTGGAGTACTCAAGTGTCATTGAAGCTCCATCTATTTAGCAAATAGATGAATGCCTTTCACCGAGGCCTGGGTGTGATTAAGCAGCTGTCAGAGCCTCCTGCAGCAGCTGCTCCGGCGCACAGGCACAGGTAGGGCAGGGCTCTTCTGCACTCGGATGGGAAGACGATCCTGATGTGAACGGAAATCAGCAACTGAAAACGCAATTAATGAACTGACACAGAAGTAATGGGTCATTGCTGTAAGTCTTCTGCTCCTGTTGACTTGTACAAGCTTCGGTTTTCACAATCGGATTCATTAAAATTTTACAAACAAAAGAGAACAGATTTTGCGTTCTGACTCGCTGAAGTTATGTTTAAATGGACTCACACCTTCATGAGACAGTGTGAGTTTTTTTAGAGGGACTTTGATTTTTGGAACACATTTAAGTTTTTTCAAGGACTGAGATACTGAATCTATTTTAGTAGCTCGATTTCTTAAAAATTCAGGGTGATAAACTGTTTCTGTCACTTTTACCCTTCTAATTGAGCAGTATTTTTCACATGTGTACTCTGCTCTGCAGCCACTGAAAATGGAAGAAGTTTTCCAGGGAATTTCTGTGTGCTCTGTTTCCTAACACACGCTGCAAGAGGTTAAGAACAGATAATACACAACTCTCTGCCTTCCTATTTTCATAATTAAAAATTCATGGAAAGTCCCAGTCAAAATGTGGCTGAATAGTGGATTGGAGAGCTCCTTGGGTAGGGGATATCAAAGATAACACTTGGTCCATTGGAGAGGAGAAAGAAATGGCCATGAACAGTCTTTCAAAACAAGAAATTGGAGCAAGAAGGAATCAGCAGAAGACTCTGCTTGTACAGAACATGGGTGCACCTCAAAGAGATGGTCTGAAAGCCTTTCTCTGCAATGAAAGATAGAGAAAGGAAAAAAAAGGAAATAGCCACTGGGACAGACCTTCAACCTGGAGACAAAATTTACACCAGCTGAGAATCTGCTCTAATTAAAGGGAATATTTCTGCATGAAAGAAAATTAAGCACGAGATGCTCAACCTAAGGCAAGGAAGTTTCAACAGAGTATTAACTGCTGAGGCCAACAATTACAGGGACTACCAAACATCAAGTGGCACAAAGGGATCACCCAGGGGACAACAAGCAGGAACTTCTTCCTAAATGAATGACTGCAGTGAGTTCCCACACTGCTTACAGCTCACTGAGAAAAGCTGAGAGCTGTATGAGACAAGATGAGCAGAAATTCTTCCTCTGTGAATCCTAAATATTGAGAGCAATGTACCTGACATTCTGGTTTGCTGAAAACCATCATAAACCCAGAAAATTTTGGAGCAAAGCAGAACAGTGGTGGAGGAGGCCGTGGGGGAGGGGAGGCCCTTCTCAGAGCATCCCCAGCTGAGCACAAGCACACACGGTACCATTTGGGAGGCAACTTTATGTGCTCTTAGTAGTAGATTAATGAATGTAATTACCTAACATTGTGGCTGGGAATGCTGCAAAACTGTAATTTATAGCGTGCTGTAAAGTTCTAATGTGTTTTTATGTCCATAAGCTGCTTAACCATAATCTAATGCATTTGTACACGAGCACCCTCTAAGTGGCTCTGGGACCAGCAGCGAGCGCGAGCCCCTCGCCTGCACTCTCCTGCTTTATGTCGTGATAAACCAACCTCTCCTGCTGGGCAGCTGAGGAGAAGCAGCTGCTAATGCCATGAATAATTGTAACTCCAGTGGCAAGAACTTCCTTCCTTCCTTCCTTCCTTCCTTCCTTCCTTCCTTCCTTGCTTCCTTGCTTCCTGGCTGGCCAGAGCTGCAGCAGCGAGGAAAGCAGAGCAGCAGCGCCGTTCCGAGAGGAAGGAGCCCAGCGTGGGGGTCCCTGGTGAGTGGGGGGGTGAAACACAGACCTGGGTCTGCTGCAGAGCCAGGACTCGGCCCCACCTCGCTCCTGCACCTCGGGCTCTCAGCTCTCCGCAGCAGGACAGCAGGAGATCCTGGAACAGCACTCACAGGCAACTGTCCCAAACAAAACCCTTCACCTTCTCCCAGTTCCAGCTGCTCTGCTCTTCCGTGTGCTGCTCCAAGACCCTGTGGTCACTTGAATCCTTCTCTGCTCCAAGAGCAGACCGGGACTCCTCAAGTATGTGCTTATTGTTGCCACTAACTCATTTAGGCAAACCATTTAACTTCTTTATGCCCTTGCTTAACCATCTGTAAAATGGGACTAATAATAAACCTCAGAGGGATTTAGTTAGACTTAATTAAATGGTTTGTAAAGTGCTTTGAGATCCTCAGGAGAAATGTGTTGTGCAAGTGCAAATTATTATTACTGTTACAGTGCTTTCTACTTCCAACACAGTTAAATATTAATGATCCAGTTCTCCTAATGCCCAGCGATACAACTTTCCTGAACAGTAATTTTCTCAGCTAAAAAGACACAGGACCTGGTAGTAGAACATCAAAAAACTTTCTTTGTTGTTCATTCTTAAGTAGCCTGAAACAGCAGATGAAAGTAAATATTTTAGTACGTATCAAACTAAAGATGGGGATCCCAAATGCATGTGCTGTACATGCAGTCAGTTCAGGGCCAAAACAATGCCAATTAAATCCCCAAATCACAGTGCTCCTATTGCACACTGCCAGAGACCCAGACAGGAAAAGTCAGTATCAATGCTGATATACAATAAACCACTTTCCTAGTCCAAAAGGTACCATGGCATGAGTGACGTGATTAACATTCAATTAACAGCTCCATCTTGTCAGAAGAAACATCAATGCCCCGTTGTAAGAGTGTTACAGCTTCAGGGGCCAGGGGAAAGAACATCCCGGATTTTCAATAAGGTTTGTCTATTTTGATCCAGCAAAAACGATCTGAAAGTTGCCTGCAGGCAAAAAAACAAACAGCCATGATTCCTCCTCTTTTGTCAGCTTCTTCCAGGCCAACTTAAAAGGAGAAAAATGAAAAAATTTGACTTATGACTTGAGGTGATGGGAGCTGAGTGGATGTGACCTGGTTTGCAAGGCCTGCTGAGCCTTTCCAGCCACAGGAAACTGCAGCCACAGGAGCAGCGAGTCCTGCCCCAAACACTGAACTCTCACCTCCCCTGGATGTGTCAGAATCTGCTAAAACTGAACCCCAAATCACCACTGACAAGTGTTTTCTTAGTATTTTTCAGTATTTAGGTAAAATATATAATAATATATCAGAAGCCAAATCAAACATGGAGGAAAAAAAGCAATTCCAAATTTGAAGGTATTAAGGTTACACACACAACCTTAGGTGGTCTCCACTTGGAGCTGTGCTGTGGTGTGATTTTTAATTATATGGTGAACTCTGATACTTCGATTTGATCTTCAATAATAATGACAAAACAAAGATACATAATCTATTGATAACAAAGTCAAACATGTTTTTGCCATCCTTATGTACAACAAAGTGAGCCTATCTAAAGAAAGCTGATTAAAAAGCACTTCTAATTTACTTGTATTACAGATCCTACAAATAATATAAAGAGCAAAGAAAAAAAAAAGCCAAGGGAAAAAAACAAACAACACCACAAAAAAAGAAGAATCATCATCATCATCCCCAAATGAAAAATCCCCTTTGCACTGAAGCACCAGATATCAGAGCAACAAGGATACACCAGGTAGGAATGTAGCAAACAGAAATGTGGGGGTTTGAATCATGAGGTCTTTATTTCATCTAACACAAGCTCATCTCATTATTCCACGCAATAGAAGGAACCACACCAAAGACTTTCTGGGGCCTGTATAAAGGTAGGGAGAGCACCAGGACTGAAACCCTGCAAACTGTTCTCATCCTGCTCCTACACCACGGGACAAAAAAATATTCCCACTCACTCTGGGTTTCTGCACCTCGCTCATGGATCAGGCTGGTCACCCCTGCTCACACAGAGCTGCTGCCCGTGGGTCACTCAGCCTGCCTGGAACCTCCCACCCTGCAAGTACAAAACCCCACTGCTCAGAGCCTCAATGTCCTCCAGTGTAGGGTCACTTCACCATGAACACTCACACAATGCCAAGCTTCCAGAAAAACATCCCTGGGAAAGTATTTCTCCCAGCTTTACGCAAACAACCTCAAGGTGACCTGTGTGAATTCTGGATGCTTTCAAGGCCAGGCAGAAGGGCTGTCACCACACCACGGGGTCCATCAGATGATGTCCTTTGGCTCCAAACCAGACTGGCTGAGCCAGAACCAGCCCTGAGGGATAACCCTTTAAAAAGCCAGCCTTGAGACACAAAACAGGCTCCCCACGCCCTCTGATCTCAGGGGTGCAGTCACTTCTGAGCAAATGAAGGAACTGGGTGCTCCTGTGGGGTGCCAGGAGTTGCTGTCACACAGGAATGGTGCTTCTCAAGGCCTGGAGTCAGTCCCCCAGTTTATAAACTTTCTCCACTTGAGCACATTACAGACAGGCAGGCCTGTGTGCCATCGATGAGGCAAAGAAGATTTGTACCAATTTTATGTTAGTAATAATTTTAAACCTGTCAACTTCAACATAAGAATTTCTGTCTGTTTCAATATTTAATTTATTTTGCCTTCTAGTGTTCTTAAATTAGGGAGACATTTTATTGCTCTGGTTGACATTTTTATGACAACTGAAACTAGGCTTCATTTTTTAAGCAAAATTTCTCCACTTGAAAAGCTAATTAGTGCTTGTGCCCACACTGGGGATGCAGGTGCAAAAACACAGACAGACCTGCACACACACAGACTGCCTGGGTGGAAAGATGAATGTCCTTTTGACAATTTGGACATCCTGCACCTTTGTCACTACAGTAAATAGCAAGATTCTAATCTTTTCCTACTGCTCTACAATTAAAACCTGCATCTGTGACCAGACATTACAGTCCCTGAGTCTGCATTTTCTCCTAAGCAAGGATTAAAGCAGCACTTAACTACATGGACTGGCTGCCAGTTATTATATTAATATGATCCATCTTTGCTTACTCTTGTTCTAAAGGAGAGATAAGTGCTCTGGCAGCCTTGAGCTCCTTCCCTTTTGCCTTCACCAGGTGATTATTTTCAGAATGGAAATGCTGGCCTCAGTGGGTACCTGCAAACAGCCTGACTGCCCGTAATGATGATCTACCTGTCTGTGCTTCCAGGCCACCTGTTTGCAGCCTCCCAGGAAGCTTTACAGATAGATAAAAAGCTTCCAATATTTTCCCCACATAAACTGCAACCCATCCATCAAGTTGTTTACATCACACTGAGATTTATGCACCTTTATCATTAGAGGAGCTGTCTCCAGAAATGGGATGAAAACACAGACGTCATAAATCTCCCCTTTTACAACGGCTGCTGGGACTGCATTATTTTTGTTGAAGGAAACCCACCCAGCAGCATCCCAGGATCAGCCATTAAGGGGACACAGTGCCACAGAAGGGCACAAAGACAGAATGTTTTTAAAACACAACCAAAACGCTCCTCTGAGGAGACAATGAGTTCTACAGCAGAGGTGTTTTGCTTGGCTCAAAAGCTGTCATTCCACGAGCACTCTCAAGGCCAGGCAGCTTCTGCCAAGATTCTGAACTACCTTCAAACCTGCCTGGCCCTCGATGTTTCCTGTGAACACAGCCAGGGCATTGCAATTGCAGTCTCACAGCAATTAACATTCTCTGCAGTTTCAGTAAACACAGTGTGTCAAACACGGAACGTGCCCGGGCTCTGAAGGCAAGGATCAGGCAGAACAGCCCAGCAGCTCCATCCTCACTCAGAGGTGTCACCTGTCCAGGCAGCCCCTGCCACCTGCCCCAGCACTGCCACCCAGAGACCCCTGAGATCACCACTGAGAGGGGAAATGTTCCTTCCTGGGACGGGGGTGAAGGAGCACAGCTCTGCAGGAATCCCCTCTCACCACAGCTGCACTGGACATCGTGCCATGGCCACAGCTGGGCATCCTGCTGGCTCGGAGACTACAGGGATGCAGCAGCTCTGCCTCAAGCATTCCCTGAAGGAACGAAGTAGGAAGTGACAAAGGAACCTGGGGAAGGTCATCAGCAACATCTCAAAAAGCTGTCAAGAAAGGAGGGGGCAGGTGTGAGGGGACTGAAAGCCAGCTCATGTGTGAACTGGCACGCCACATCTGAGATGAATCTGTGCTGTGATCTGCTCAGGGTGGGCAAAAAGAGAATTCTCCCCCCAGTGAAACAAGTATCCCAAAGGGACTTCCTGTGGATTTGCTTTGAAAACTGCTTTCCTGTTTATCTGCCAAAACAAATAAGGACAATCAGAGTTTGCTGTTGTAAACTTCTTTCCTCTTCTTGAGACAATTTCTCTCACAGAGCAATAATTTCTTTTTAATTGCTGCATTTAGACAAAATAAACCACTTGAGAAAAAGAGGACATGCAAAAATAACAACAGATTTGAAATGAAGTCTGGACCTTAACTTGAGCTAGAGAGAGAATTAAAAGCAGATTACAGTTGGTATGCAAAGTTATTAGAGCAATACATGAAATTCCAGAGACGACCAGAGCACAGTTTGCTGTCTCCCTGCAGTGTCCCTGTGCCATGACCCATCCATGGGGCTGGAATTAGGCTCCTTTTCACACCTAGGGTTCTGTAACAGAGAACTGCAGATCCCAAACCTCACGTTCCACCACAACAGAACCGAGCTGGTTTTGCCACTAGATGGGAATAGGTGCAGTTCTGATCTCAGAAGGCTGAAGTACAATAAATGACTGCTTTGCCCACTGAAAAACAAACCAAGCACAAGAGCTTTTTCCCCCCTTTTTAAAATGCAACTACATATAAAATTACAGCATTTGTTATTCCAGTAGCAATGTTTTTAGCCACAACAAGCTGAAGAGACAAGAAAGGATTTCAGGGAGAAATAGCTTTTATGAGACCCGCTGATATGTATATATGGGGAAGAGAGGAGCTTCTGGACACAGTGTTGTGAGGCTGGGGTAGCTAAAAGCCTGCTGAGTTTTCCTAGATGCCACATAACAAGGGCTAAGGATCAGTAAAATGTGATGGGATGAGACCCCTGCAACCTGGAAGGACAGAGAAAGACATTCATTCCCTCAGTTCCATTTCCTTTTCTCTTCAAAAGCCAGCCATGTCCTGAACAGCACAGGGAATAAACCCCCCAGCAGGTAACACTGGCACTGAAAGCAGCCCTGGTACTTCCCAAGTCTCTCCCTGGAACGCTGATAAGCAGAATGATAAAGCCCAAACACACAAATGTCAATGAAAGGCAGCTCAGGGAACAGGATAAGGCTTTATGTCTAAAGTGCTTCCTTTTCTTCTCTTTATCAGCTGCTCTGCCCCGTGTTCAGTTTGTTCCTGAGCACCTCCAAAGTGCACAGCACCAAACATGGGCAGGGAGGAGAAGGAATCATTGCCAGGGAGGCAAAGGGATCATTTCTGTCAGTGGCAAACTCCAAGATCATCGATTGTCACTCTCTCCAGCCTGTGTGGAATCCAGCTGGAAGAGCTGATGAAGGAATGGAATTCCGGTGTTAGAAAAACAAGTTTTAATGAGATGGACCAAAGTACTCCCCTCTGATAACCCATTTGTGGATAGACAAGCCCAAACTGAGCTTTGTGTTTGCAGGAAAACATGAAATCTTCAGTTTCACTGTAGACCATTCCGGCCAGTTTAACAAACTGGTATCAGTCAGGGTTTTTATAAAGTCCCCGTGCTCAGCATCTCTGTGCTGGCATCTGAGGTTACAGATTGCCTCTCTTGAATCTACAGGGCTATGGTTTTTTGTGGCATTGACATTTTCCTTTCAGCAATATCAGTTCTCCCTTCATTTCAAATGCTGGTTGCTCATTTTATCTGCCCTTTAAGTGTTTAAAAAGATTCAAACTGGATTTAGGAAAAAAACCAACAACAACAAAAAAATCAAACCCCAAACCTCACAGTCTTGGGGATTTATGTGTTTTTCTGATGTGTTTGCCATGCTGTAACCAATCAGATAAGCTCCTTAGTTCCCTCCAGTGATGGATTATTGAGTTTTTATTTATGTTTCTCCTTGTTTAGCCTCCCAAGCACCAATACACTTGTACCAATGTCTCAGCTTCAACTCCCATTAAGGAAAGAAAGAGCCGGCAAATGTGATCAGCCTTGGAGATTTTCCAGAGTGAGAGTGCTCCTGAGCCCTCTCCTCTGCTCTAAACACATTTGGCACTGCTTTGCTCTCTTCCCAGCCCTGCTCCCCAGCATGGGTTCAATATCGTGTGCAGATCACTCCCTGCATTTCACACCCACTCGCTGGCATCTGATAGACAGCAGGAAAATAAGGAAAAACAGCACTGAGCAATGAAGGTCAAAGATAAGTTCAAGAGTGATAAAGACCGTGACCTCCACCTCCCAAGTTCTGGACAAAGTGTCCCTCCTGATCTACACTTACTGAGCTTTTCTTTTCCCTCCCAGGGCAGGAAAGCACTTTTAGACTAATGGTCAGCTTCAAAATCACCACACTGTGAGTTTGTTCACATGGAAGGATTCCAACTCTCATACTTAAAGTCAATCTTAATATACTTGTCTGTTTTAATTGCTACAGAATTGTTCTCCAAAGCACTGCAGCTCAACAAACTCACTGTGGAGGTCTGAAGATATTTGTGGTGTTAACAGAATGATGATCTCCTTCCAGATAAGGGTCAGTCCCCTTGCCAAAAAATTTAGCTTTGCAGAAGGGTGGAGAATTAATTGCTGAAGCAGCTCCTGGCACTAATTAAACCTTGCTTACAGCCAGGAGCAGCCTGAGCTGCCATCAAGCAGCCTGGACTGATCCTCAGCAAGAGCTTGTCAGGATTTTCCCTACCTGAAGGGTATATCCCATCAATATAAAGTCTGATAAGTTCAACTGGAAATGCTGATTTATCTTCTGGGGGTTCGTTCCTGGTACAAGTTAGCTCACCTATGGCCGAGTTGGGATTTTCCCCCACATCAGATAAGAAACCAGGCAGAGCAAAGTGGAGGGAGCAGAATTTCTCCTGAGCTGGAAACCATTGGTTTTGCCTGCACCGAAGAAACAGAAAATGCCCAGAAAGTGTGACTTGCTGGAATTAAAGGTCAACACAAATCTCCCTGCTCTGTTCTCCAGGGGAGACGCACATGAGTGAGGGGAGAAGCTCCTGTGCTCCAGGGGAGAAGCAGCCAAGCCCTGCACACAGGCTGTGCCCTGTGGAAGTGAGACACCTGCTCCAGGCACACGCCTGCCCTGAGAGCTGGGCCAGCCCCACCGCCTGGTGCCACCACAAAACCTGGGCTCTTCTGACTCCTCAGAGCTGAGACCAATCCAGTCCCAGCAGTTTGCTCTCACCTGTACAGCCCTGTCCTCTCCTGGCCTCTCTCCTTTCATGTTCCTCATCGAGCTGGGTTCTACCTATGGTAACAGTGTGTCACATCCATCACCACGGTGTCACTGAGGTCAGCACGGCGCTGACAGGCTCCCAAAAGAAAGTAAAAAACCAGTTTTAACAGACTTTTACCTGTCACCTCTATGTAAAGAATGGGATAACACTGCAGAGCTTCATCCTTGGGATTCAGCACTGCATGACAACCGGGATTCCTGGCACAACTCCTGGCTGGCATGACCTGGAACCCACCAAGACAAATATAACATTTTCAAGGTCCTAATACCTGCTAAATCGATTGCAGACACCTTACAAGGCACACAGAAAACATGCCCTAACGCCAACATCCACTGCTATGACAAGCCACTTGATTTCTCCAATTCACTGTGCTCCCAAGTGGTAACATCTGTGAAGAACAAACATTAAGAAGATATTAGCAGTCAGCAAAAAATCCATTTCCTCTCCTGTGTATGGGATTGCACTACACATTTCACAGAATTAGTTTACCATAGAAGACAGCAAATCAACTATAAACCAAGTTGTTTACATATCCCATGTGGGACTGAGAGAAGAGCCCTCAGTTCCAAATCTTTCATTCGTATGCACACATGATCAAAGCAAGGCTTCTGTGGCTTAGGGGCGAATAAAACACCCTTGCTCTTATGGAAACTACACGTTTATAGTACAAAAGAATTAAATACACAGAGAAGTCCCTTTAATTTTTGCACAGCTCCTGAATTGAGCCCCCCTGGCTGCTGCCCCAGCTGTCCAGCCACGCTGCTCTCTCCACACAGGGTCAGTGTGGATGGACAGCTCAGCATTCCAGCCCTTGGCCAGGGGAACAGTGCAAGTACAGGACACAGAACAGGGAACAGTGAGCAGCCAGTGCAGTTTTACACTGTGTCTGCTTCTACCTCTGCTGTTTGTTTTCATCCTACAGAGGTATTAAGGCAAACGTATTCCAAAGCAGAAAATGGGTTAAAGACCAGAACACAGGAAAAGTGAACCCCATTCCTCTTAACACTGAACACCTCAATACACAGTGAGGACTAAGAGCAATGCCTGAATGTCTTCAGTTAGATTCCAGCTCAATCATTGTCATGTTGGGATAGACGAATGCCTGCTTGCAGTCTTGGATCACAAGGAAAACGCAAGAAGGGAACAAGGCAAGCAAACTATTATTACCAAAACCATGCAAAACATGCAAAACATCCAAGTTGTTAACTTGTATTGATGCCATAATGATTTTTTTGCCTTTTCTTTTATACCTCTTTTGTATGCCTTTGTGGCCTTTTGTATTCTTGGTGTTTCTTTTTAGCCTACGTTCCTAGGTTTAGTGTTTTGTTGAGTTAGGAGACTGAACATCTTGGAGGCCTCAGACACCAAGGTCCTCTCTGGAACACATTTTGTAAACTCAAAGATGGGTCTGGCCAGGGGAGGGTTCCAGGAGGAGGGAGGGGGTGGACTCGGGCTTTAATTTCTTAGCCCATCTATCCTGTGTGTGCATTTTGGGTGGGCATTTTGGGTGTGCATTTGGTGTGGGCATTTTGGGTGTGCATTCTGGGGTGGGCATTTCAATGTCCATGTTCGGAGTGTTCCACCTGGACAGAGGGAACCAGGGATCCTTAAAATAAATACCGAGGTAAAAAACCCCTTTTTCCCTTTTAACCGTGTTCAGCTCTGATTTTAAGAACAGGGATAAGGCATCAGTATGAGGACTGTCTGTTCTTGAAAATCTAAGAGTACAAGTCCCAGTTAAGAAATCCAAAAACCTTGGATGACTGAGCCTGAAAATCATTCAGATATTAGTTACTATTACGTAGGACAGGCTGAGACAATTGTATTTAGTGCTCACAACAGTACAACAGTTGAGGAAAGTCACCACAGAGAGAGGGGAAGGGAATGATTGTATGGATATGTGTGTGAACTTAGTTTGTATTCAGCCACATCAGCTCTCTTTGCACAACAGAGAGAAGTGAGTTTTTAGGAGCAAAATGAACCATGAAAGGTGGCAGGTTTGTCTCAAGTGGCCACAAGGGCCCAGAAATTCAAAGGTGTGAACATGACCTTGTCATCAACAGCTATTAAGCAGACAAATGCAGCTAAAGGTTTATCAAAACAGAGACACTGGCCTACATGTCCCCTGGCAGCAGCAGCTGAACATCTTCTTAAATGACCTTTTGTTAAAGATTTGGGAAAACCTGTTAGTACATTACACTCTGCAGTGCTTTAAGTAGGGCTTTTGTTTCAAGTGACACTTCCTGCCTTTCCCTTCAGCTGTGCACAGCCGTCACGAGGAATCACAAGGGTGTTGCAGTGTTTGAACCGGGATCTGTGGCAGACACTTTTCAGGGACACAGGTGGAAGTGAGGTGAGAGCAGCTGGAACTGCTGCAGTTACACCACTCCTACGGTCTGAACCTATGCCCTCCAAGACAAGGTAACATCAAAACATGATGTAAGGCTCAGAAACGATCAAAAAGAGAGAAAATGTGGCATCCACCCTTTCTAACAATGACATTCTTACACAGCGCATGCTCTCACCAGCCACACAGACCCTGGGGTGCAGGGACATGTCCTACCTACATCAGGTTGTTTAAAATACCAGGTTTTCACTGCTTCTCCAGTTCCAGGCTCACAGTGCCACTGCAAGAGCCGGAGGGGAGACTCTTGTTAAGCAGAAACCCAAAAGAAGCAGCAATATTAAAAAGGACAAAGTAAACCAGCACTGGAGACAAATGGTGAGCAGAGACCCAGCCCCTGCTGATGCTTGGGCTTCCTCCTCCCCTCCAACATGTTCGAGATGTGCCTCAGGACCAGAACAACAGTGACAGGCTATTGCAGCTTCTAGAAGACACTGAGGATGGCTGCTCTGCAGGAAGCTTCTCATCTTTCTTTCTCCATTTTTTTAAACTCCCCTCAATGGTTTTTAATTACTTCAAAGGGGCAGGACAGGCTGACCCATTGTCTTGGGGTGACTTTATGATGTGTATCCCCTATCACCACTCTGTGCCCAGAAGATGAATTCTGTGACTTTAAGACTGGGTGCAAGAGGAAAAACTGAGTGAACTTTTCAAAACAGTTTCTCAAGGACACACACAGCTCTCTCTGGGCAGGGAGTGTGGAGGAAGCAACCTTGCTTTCCAGCCAGCTCTCAGCTCCTTCTCTCCGGAGAGAGTTTTCCTGGGACTTTTGGGTTTTGTTTCCCTTCTTCTTCTCTTTGAGACGGTTCTACAACATCGGACCACACTGGGGGAGAACTCCTTTTCCAAGGCCTCCTGGAAGGGGCCCACTGACCCAGCTCTGAGAAGGAGGGAGGCCACACCCAGAGAAGGACTCTGAAATCTTCCCAGGCTTCCCTCCACAGCGAGAGATTTTATTATTTAGCATTATTATCCTTTTCTGTGTGTTTGTTAAATAAATAGTGCTTATCTCTTTCACTTTCCTTCGAGGACATTCTTTGCTCTCCCTGAACCTGGTGGGGGGAGGGGTGGTGGTACCCTGCCTTCCCTCAGAGGATATTCTCCTCCAAATTTTCCTCAAACTGGCACACCCATCCTATTCCTCCTGCCCATGTATTATGTGCACTTTTCAGTGTATCACTGTGTTGCTGTTCATTTTCTAATCTCTCTTTTCATTGAGATCAAAGTGGTATCACAAGTACTGGAGCATGTGAGTAGACCTGAACATGAAAGCAGGGCAGCTTTCCTTCCATGAAGCAGTTCAGATGAGATCCCTGTTAGCCAGGACAAGCCAGGACACCAACTTCTGCTCAGCCACAGTCAGAATGGAATCCAGCATTAAAAACTGGAAGGATTTTCATGTTGGTTCAAAAGAAAGCTTAATCCTAGTATAGTTCTCTGCTTTCCTTCATTTCCCAACACAACATGTATGTGGTCATGCCCATGGATCCAATGCACACCTGTTACAAAGCAGGTGAACTGCACGGTCCCTTTCTTCCCTCTCTCTTCTGCTTCCGTGCAGAAAATTAAAGATTGGAGGGTTCAGAGTCTATAGTAAAACCACTGGCTCAGATGATGAGTGAAACACTTATTTTGGAGGATTAACACGGAATAGATGGCAAAGGAATGCAATTACTTTTTGGTTTCAGTGACATTAAGCACAAAGAGTATCCTCAGTTTAGTGAACTTGGCAGTATCCAAACTCAGTTGATAACAAAGATAATTAGGAAAAAACACAAGACCAGGTTTCACAGAAATATGCAGCTCTGCAAAGAGAAGACTATAGCTGCTGTGCTCAGCTCAGGAGGCAGTGATGGGAGCCATCTCCACCCCAGAACGCTGGCACAGGCAGCTAAGGCAAGATGGAAAAGTGTGGTTTCCTTGCACAGAAAGCACAGTGGGATATGAAGGGGTTTCAGTCATGAGCTCAGAGAAGAGTCATGAAACTGAGGACAAGGAGGATGAGCTGGGTGTCAAGTGTGCACATTAAAGTCCTCACTGAAGGAAGAGGGAAGGTAAAAGCAAGGACAGGTTACAGATTCACAGGAAATGGAGAATGAGCAGAAAATAAAATGACTGGAGAAACAAAAAACATGAAGAAAAATATGTGATAAACAGAGGAATTGTAAATCATTTCAGGAGGCTGAAAATGGCCAAGAGGGGTGAAAGGAAGGGACTGCAAAGCTCTAGGAAGCCTGAAGCAACAGGACTGGCAAGCAAGAGCTTAAGGAAAAGCCTTTAACACCCTTGAGCAAAGAGCCAGACCACCCTAAGGAAGCCCGGGGGCAGCAGAGGGTCTGGGGAGCCAGGGAGACATCGAGGAGCCTGTGGAGGACGGGGGGTGGAAGGGAACAGAGAACCAGCACAAATCAGTGCAGAGACAGAAGTGAGTGGCTCCTAAGAACTGGATCTGAACCCCGGCCCGTGGGAGCACAGTGCAAACAGCCCCGGGCACAGGGACAGCAGCCAGGCTGAGCAGCTTCTGAAGAGGGACGGCTGCAGCAAGAAGGACCAGAAATCCATCTCACTGCTGGTGCCCCTCCAACACTGATCCCTGCCAGCTGCTTTCCAAAGGAGGAATTAGAGGTGCTTGGAGCTGTTTTACCAGGTAATCCGCAGCAGTTCAAGGAAAGAGAAATGTCTCACTGACTCAGCTGCTGTTCACCTCCACATACCCATGGGCACTGCAGCAGGGAGACGTTTGCAAATGTTTAATAGTGAGAGCCAATATTCATGGAAACAAACTGGAGCTAAGCATCACTGTCAGACTGGCAGGAACTGCAGCTTCCCATCTCTGAGCACAGGGCAGCCCCATCACCAGCACTAGTTCACGTTTCATTTCTCCCCAGCCATCTTAAACAAGAAACAAGACAATATTCCAAAAGAGGGAGCCTTGTCCAGAGCTAAGGACTACAGTTCGTAAATGACTTTTGCAAACACAAGCAAACATTCAGCTGTGGATTTCTCTGACTGAACTCCCCAGCAGAACATACTCAAGGTGAGCAAACACTGTAATGCAGAGTGGGGCTGCCTCCCAACACGACCAAACCTCAATTCACAGCTCCTCTCCGTGCTCCACCAGCAACCTTAAGGAGAAAAACCTCCTGTTTTTAAATGTAAGAACTCTGCCTCTGTTGCAGACTCCATCTGCCACTGTGGGGTCCTGATCCAGCACTGCTGCTCTGAGGCCATCAGCAGCCTGCTGAGATAAATACCAGTGAAAAACCGGGCATTTGAAGTACCTGTGGAAGCCAGCAGGCAGGCAAAGGCCTCAGAAGCCAATAACAGACAAAAATCCCCCACAGAATCAGATTTTTTAGTTAGTCATGTGACTTCTCATTGAGTACTACTGTAGGCTTGAATGGACCCTGACATACTGATACTCCAGAGGATTCATTTAACAAAAGAAATTAAAAATAACAATCAAGCCTAATGAGTCAGCCCATCAAAATAGAGGGGCCTTCTGCTTCCTTTTGTTCATTTGTAAAGACAATTTCAGCTTGAGTAAACCAGCCAAAAATCCAGCACAAACACCAGCACACAGAAGAACCGAGCTCTTTTCTGTTAGCACCTTTCTGGAAGAAATACAAACCTCCACTTGTTAGCAGAGAAGTGTCACAAATTTCAGGCAGAGGCGAGGTTCCAGGTGCATTAGTGACAAGCAGGAAGGACACCATCTCCCAGAGCTGCACAGGCTCAGAGCCAGGCAGTGCTGTCTCACAGCCCCTACAGAACAGGAGCAAACACCTTGGAGGATCCCTAACGGGTTTTTCTTCCTTGTCCCAGAAGTGGCTCATCAAGTGCTAATCCAGCACGTGAATCCCACATGGAAGCACACATCCTTGCTCAGTGAAACCTCTGCTTTTAGATTTTACCAGCCATGAAATTGCTGTGACCAACACGCTCCCTTGACCACAGGTTGAAGCATCAACCCGGCAGAAAAGGATTTTTTGTGCCTTGTGGTGGCACAAAACTTTATCATCCCTTTTGCCACACAGACTTAATGGAAGGGGACACACACTGCCTACTATGCTTTCACAGTAGCAGTTAACACACTGCCTACTATGCTTTCAGCCAGCTCTACAGGGAAAAAAATGGCATTTTTAAGCTCTGCCATCTGCCAGTTCTTACTTGACAAACTATTTGCAGGTATGGCAAAACATATCACTGCCTTGCTGTGAACATCATGTAGGGACTCACTTTCTAACTCAATAGATGAGTAGGTTTTCAGCTTCCAAATTCAGTTTGCTATTCCTCACAGACAGACTTACTAGATTTTCTTTCTTTCCTGCATTTAACCCCATGAAATGTGCAGTACTTTAAAACACCATCACTTATTATTAAATTTTAAGTACATGGTAACTAGAGATGTATAAAAGAGGCTTTTAAAGAGTTCCTCCAAGACAAAGCACTACATTTTTGTGTGCCATCTGATAACTATGTGAACCATCGAGCATTTAAACCTTGGCTGTAATTTCAGAAGAGCTACATATAAAACCTTATTTACAACTGGGTCCTTCCTCTCCTTTCTCCTTCCCCACTGAGTCATCCTGGTCTGTTTAATCCTTAGAGGGGCTGTGCATGAGAGACAGCATTGAAAATGCACTGTTTCAAAAAGATCATCCAACATACATATATATATAAAATACACATAAGCCATCAGTCTATACTCATTCACACCATGATTCCTGCCAGGCAAAACCAGAAAAAGGTATTGATATGAACTTTTCATATAAATCACTGGAAAAGAGACCAGAGTCACAATGTTGCCTAGTGCATGTTCCAAAAAGGAAAGGGGCCCATCACGAGTAATCATTTCACAATATGGAGCTGTGTGTAAACTACTAACAATGGGGTTTTTTAGCACTTTTTAATTTATTAAGTACTATAGAGAGTGTACTTAACTTGCTGTCTCTGATACATCATTAGAAGCCACACACCCTGCTTAATATGTCGTGTCTGATTTCAGAGCTCACAGACTACCAGTGATGTGAGTATTAGTGGTGCATACACACACACCCCTTGTGATTTTGGAAGTTTAGATGATCCTCATGTGAACCATCAGCAACTAAGCTCAGCACCAGAAGCACAGACTTGCACCTTAAACTCAAAAATCGCATTTTCAGACGAGGCACCACACACAACACCCCAACTTTCCAGCGGGCCAAGAAGAGCGGAGATCTCTGGAGATGGAGCTGTGCAGAGCCCACAAGTCAGCCCCCTGGCCAAAAAGCCTGGGAGAGGACGCTGGGGCTCCACGGAGAACCTGCTCTGCATGCAGAGCTCGCCCTGCCGAGCTGGGGCGCGGAGGCGCCGCTCACCAGGCGCAGCAGCGCGGAGCAGGAGCGAGGTGCACGCCTGAGAGAGGCACCTCCTGTAAATGTCAGTGGGTTTTGAAAGGTTAAGTAAGCATCTTGAGAAAGGCCTCCGTGCTCCTGCGCTCCACCTCAGTGCAAGCTGATAAAGGCTTATTGAAAAAGGGAAAAAAAAAAGCCTGCAAACAGATAAAAATCTCACGGGTTGGTGTTGAACAATTGAATTTTTCTCTGCCCAGCTACAGGAGTAGATTACTGATGGCAGATTTACCATTATTAATTATCAGAGCAAAGTATTAAAGACTGTTTTGCTTAATTAATGAACTCATCTACAGATGAATGTTAATTCATATACATAACTGTTTCTTAAAGCTATGGCAGCTTCCCTTGCATGCCCTGTGAAACATCTGTCCTTGAGGTCAGAATTAGTGACAGCTGTGGGGACTCACCAGTAGCTCAGTGAGTCAAGCCTGGGAATGAGCCCCAAAACCTGGTGAGAGCTCTGTGCTGTACCATGAGCACTGTTATTGCTGTTATTTGAAGGGAAACAGACTGGAAAAGCAAGAACCAAGAAAAAGTCAAGCCCAGGAAGGACAGCCCCAGCTGGACACTCTCCTGGGCTCACTGCAGGAACACCAACACCTTCTTCCCTCACAACCAGCAGTTTGGTCTGGTGTCAGCCACAGCACCCAGGGTGAGAGAGCTGGCTTTGGAAGGGGGGAAGACACACCTCAACACCCTGTCTATGCTCCTTCCCCCCATCTCTGGTAGCTCCCGGCCAACCTCACTGGAAAAGGGCCATAAAATGAGAACAAACTAAATGGATCTTGCACTATGAAAAGAGGAAGAGATTTCTTCTCTTCAACAGGCACAGAGGAAAACAGAAGTAAAATGGAGTCAGAGAGTAAAAAGAACTGATACCAGATGCCCCCATTTTCGTTATGTCTAGAGAGTAGCAGAGGAGACTAAAAAGTGAGGGGAGAGAAAGGAACCAGGGATAGAACCTGGATGTGAGGAACACCCTGAGGAAGAAAAAGCAGAATGAGGAACAAAATATGACAAGGAAACAAAGTAAGCAGCAGAGAAGAGAAATCCACCGAGGGAATAGAGAAAAACAAAAGAGCAAGAGCGCAACAGAATCAAGTGGGGGAGGCTGGAACAAGAATCACTGAAAAGGCTCAGAAAACTCAGACATGTCGTGTAAAAAAAAGTCCCAAACTATAAATAGAAGGAAAAAGAAAGGGGAAAACATACAAAGAGATTAAAGGCAAAAGAGAGACCAAATTTAAAGCCTACCCTGCACAAAGCTTGCAAACATGGTAATAAGAACATGAGGCAGGTTACCACCTGCCTTAGGTCAACCCCTACCCAAAGAGCAGTCACAGCAGCTCCACCCAAGCCATCAGCCCTTCCAGGGCACAGCACCCTTAGCAGAAAGTATGACTTAGTTTGGTCCCAGGCTGATTTGAGGGCCAGTGGGATCTGAGCCAGCAGGGACATCCCTGTCCTGCGGGCACCAGGCCCAGCACGGCCAGCCGGGCCAGGGAGGGGATTGTCTGCTCTGCTCTGGGCTGGGGCGGCCTCACCTCCAGAGCTGGGGCAGTTTGGGCCCCACAGCATGGAAAGGACATCAAACCATTAGAGATCATCTGAAGGAGGCCCTGAGGATGGGGGGGACCTTGAGGAGAAGCCGTGTGAGGAGAGGCTGAGGGCACTTGGAGTGTTCAGCTGGAGGAGATGAGACTGAGGTCAGACCTCAACAGGCAGCGCAGGGCAGGTACAGATCTCCTCACTCTCATGACCAGGGACAGCACCCAGGGCACGGCTGGAGCTGTGCCAGGGAGGGTCAGGCTGGAGATCAGGAAAGATTCTTCCCCCAGAGGGTGCTGGCACTGCCCAGGCTCCCCAGGGAATGGGCACGGCCCCGAGGCTGCCAGAGCTCCAGGAGCGTTTGGGCAGCGCTGCCAGGGATGGACAGGGTGGGGGTGCTGGGGTGTCTGGGCAGGGCCAGGGGCTGCACTGGATGATCCTGATGGGTCCCTTTCAGCTAAGCATATTCTGTGATTCTGTGGATCAGAATACAGAGCTCCTACATAATAAATACCACCAGAAAAAAACCTTTCCTTGAGAAGTCTCTGATTTTAGTACTAGAGGGTCCTGGAGAGACTCCTGGAGCTGAAAACGGCAAAGCTGCTTTGCAGTGCCTGCTCTGGTTGGCTGTAAAGGGGACGGAGTTAAGCTACCACAGGGTTAAAACAGAGCACTGGGGTAACCATGTGACCCATCTGTTCTGGATTCCTTCACCTGGTCTGCAGCAAATCCACCACATTCTGTCACGGAGCTGTCGAGAAGGAAATCTGCTACTCCTGGAATGAGGAAACCACTGGTGTACATCCCCCTGCACCTTCCTGGCTCCAGACACACAGAGCAGCACCCCTGGCACCTCCCTGCCCAGCACACTCCTGCTGGCACTGCAACACCAGCTCAGCTTCAGGGAGAGACAACTCTGCCCTGCCAGCCTGTGAGGGCTCCCAGCAGCCCCCTGCAGCAGCCCACCCCCCATCCCTTCTGCACCCCTGCCACTGCCAGCAGCAAGGTCAAGCACAGGGACACAAATTATCACAGAACAGGTCATGGGGCTGCTGCTTTTTAAGATTAGTGATGTTAACAAACAGCTCTGAGCACGGAGCTGCACAGCAGGGCCGCTGTGGGCAAAGGCAGCTCCCATCACCTGAACTACGGGCAAACAATCTCCAAATCAGTGCCAGCTACCAATGAAGATGTAAAAACAAGGCTGCTTTGTGAATTAAAGCACTCTTGTCAGGAAAGGCTTGCCAAGTGACTTGGAACAACTCCCCTTCATGCCAACTCCCCTTCTGCACCCATCTGAAAGGAAACTGTTCTCATTCATGCTGGTATAATGTGATTTATGTGTGGGCCAGGCTAGACCAGCACAGCTTATTCTGATGCTCCTACTTGAGTATAACTTCTTAGATTATGTCCAGCTTTTTTAGAAGTTTTAAGTCACCTAATGCAAAAGATATTTTAAAAAATCTGAATCTTTATGGCAATTATTTCTGAAATACTCCGTGGCAATGTTTATCTGTCCCTGAAACAGCGTCAGAGGAGACGCTGTGGTAGGTTCAGTAGGAACAAAAGACAGTCCTGCTGCTGGCTGAATCTGCTCCCTGCAATTTCTGCTGGCTGCTATTTGTCAGACAACAATAACAAGCCATGATTTTTGAAGCAAAATGCGCTGGTATTTGAATGAGTAAAATCCAACTATTCAGTCAGGGGAGGGCACATTCTTTGCGTTCATATAATATTTCGCAAATCCTCCAAAGTGCAGCAGCACACAAGGATGTGGTTTGTTTCTCTTTCAAACAGTCATCTGCAAGCAATTTCATTCAGTTAAATATCAGAATTAAATTTTAGCCATAGTGGTGCTTCTGTGCAAAGGAAATGATGTTTTAAATAGGCATGCAGATGTGGTCCTGCAGATTGGGGCTTAAAACAGAGTAAATAGCTGAAGGAGAGAGGCACTTACTCCTGAATTGTTATTCCCAACTCCAGAATGAAAGTTCTTTATATGACATAACTAAAACCACTTCAGAAATAGAATCAAACTGTTATGCAATAAACTTTGTTACTCCCAGAGCAAAGATGATCAAATAAGAAATATTGTTTCAAATTCAAAAGGTTTTATTTTTTAATTCCTACTAATTTCTCTGTTCAGATGAGCCCAAATAAGACTGTGGTAATAAACGTATTCTGTGCTACCTCATGTCTGAGACAGAAACAGCCAACTAGCACTCATCAACAGGCACAGCAGAAAGGCTTCCTAAATTTGGGTTAGCACAGACCTGATGCAGCTATCCAGGATTTCCCAGGAAAAACTGTTTTTTATCAAAATCTCCCACTGGTAGGTGTCCCTTTGAATGGGGCAAGTTCAAGCCAAGCTCCCTGGAATGTGCAGGACTGGCTCTGACTACCAGGGACAGTTGCCTACTTGCCAGCACAATTCTTACATGCAGACACATCCACCTCGGGCTGCCTGTCTCAAAGACAAATAATTTACTTTTTTTCTCTTAAATCTCTTCCAGATAAGTACAAGACACATCTCTGTTCCCCATGAAGGATCAGTGAGTGGCCAACAAGTGTGGAGGCAACCACTTCCCCCATGGAAATTCTCAGAGCATTTAAGTACAGAAATGTCCAGACAAAGACAACTGCCTGCTATAACCAGCCCTCAACCCAACAAACACAGACTGGCAAGACTGACCAACACAGACCCAGGATTTTGGAGAATGAGGTTCAAGTCGGGCCAAAAGCTCAATCACCCCTGCATTTTCCAGCTCTCAGTCAAGTCATCGGTGCCCAGAGTTAAAATCTGTTTTGGGGTGGAGGACTTCTGTACTCTCTTTGTGCTTCTGCAATAGCTACTTCGGGGTGGGGAATGACTTCAACAATTTTATTTCAGTCTTTTGCTGGGAATATTCTTTCTTTTGTCCTAATGCACAATGCTAACATTTTGGTCCATCAGAAAAAACATTAACAGAAGCACAAGGTCATTCCCACTTCATTCCAGTCCTGTGTCTGGCTTGAGGAAGAGGAGCTCTGCTTGTGATGGGGGGAATGTCTCTGAAGGAAAACAGCTTCTGGGACAAGGTCTGTGTGTCCCATACCAGGACTATGCTAACAGGCAGGATTCAGCTTGATTTCACCTGGAAAATGAAAAGCACTGTGTAGCTCTTAAATATTTTATTATTGAAAAGGGATCATATCCAACCGAGAGCTTTGTTTACAGCTTGGCAGAGTGAATGGAAAATATCACATGTTGATATTTGCATTTATCACCTCTGAGCACTGGGAATGGGTAACCCCATGCACAGAGACTCAACAGTGGCAGCAGCCAACAGGCAGCCAAGCACCCCCTCGAATTCAAGGCAGTATCTTTTTAAACCCATTCAACTCACTAAATTTAAATGCACCAGTACCTTTAAATCAGAAACAAACTCTCCAGTGTTCTGGGAGTGAAACAGCACTAAACTATGTGGTAATGCCAGGGAAAGAAATACCTCCCTCTCTATAATAAGCCCACAGGAGACCACAGCCCCTTACACAACTATGTGCTACTGGGGGATTATTGCTGAATTATTTCTCAAAAAGAGTCTAATAAAATTTGAGTAAAACCAGAACCATTCCCACTGTTGTTATCAAAAGACTCGTCTGTACTTGCATAATAAACTCTGTTACAGGAAAAGAAAACAAGAGCATTAAAATCTACTCTGATGAATGTCTTCCTAACGAAAGTAAAATATTTATCACTTAGCAATTCTTACTTATGGACTCTGAGTAAAATATTTTGGAGTTAGATGCATAATGACTACAGAATTAAAACGTGTCTTTTAATCAGAACATGGAAAAATAAATAATTTTTTAAAAATTTAAATTAAGGACCAAGCTAAAACAAGCCTTGTGACAAATGAACAGCATTTCTGTGCTCCACTAATTCCAAACACTGCATGACAGATCAAATCAGTGTATGCTAGGGGCTAAATATGTATGCCATGGTTTTGGGCCTTTTAAAAAATTATTTATATTAAAGCACCATGTGAATGAGCCCTATTCTGTATTGCTAAAACAGGCAGGCGAGTGCCCTAATTGCAGGTGATTTAAAAGTCCAGGGACAAAACTGCCATTTAATTCTGTGGTACAGTGACAGCTTCATAACCTGGAGCCTTCCAAGCTTGCCACCAGAAAGGTGGAGAGAAAAAATAAATGAACAAAAAAACCCACAAAAGAAAGACTTAAGCCTATTTCCCAGGAGACAAGCACAGGCAGAGAGAGAGCAAGTGCCATGCCCAGTGTCACAGGTATCGCAGAATCATGGAATATCGTGACTTGAAGGGACCACAGGGATCACCCAGGGCAGCCCCTGGCCCTGCCCAGACACCCCAACACCCCCACCCTGTCCATCCCTGGCAGCGCTGTCCAAACGCTCCTGGAGCTCTGGCAGCCTCGGGGCCGTGCCCATTCCCTGGGGAGTCTGGGCAGTGCCAGCACCCTCTGGGGGAAGAACCTTTCCTCATGTTCAATACGGTTCCCGGGAAAGAGCCAGGAGCCAAACTGAAGTGTTGATCCACTCTTAACTCTCCCATTTTCTGGTCCATAGCCATTTTTCACCTTAGCTCAGCCCCCAGCAGTGCTGAGTGCCGGGTCCTTGGGCAGTCAGTGCCAGCCTGGGCTCCTCCAGCCCGGTAGTGGATGGACGGTCAGTGGTGGCCCCGGGCGCCCATCCCAGCACCCTGGAGCTCCCTCTGAGGGTGCTCTGAACGCCCCAGTGCCGTTTTCAGGCTGCCAAGCACCCGCAGTGCCCCCAGCCCCCAGCAGCACCCCCAGCCCCCAGCAGCA
>VZRO01007509.1:541297-619769 GCA_013397915.1 Daphoenositta chrysoptera | reverse complement strand
CCAGAGTGGGGTCCCTGGCCCCCAGAGCGGGGTCCCTGGTGCCCAGAGCGGGGTCCCTGGTGCCCAGAGCGGGGTCCCTGGCCCTGGTGCTGCAGGGCAGGGGGGTGGTGGCTGCTGGGGGCACCTGCTGCAGCTCCCCAGCCCAGGGCACTGCACTCTCGTGCTCCTCCGCTGACAACGCTGCTGCTCGCAGCACTTCCTGGGAGTTAAAAATGGATTTTACGGTGTTTCATTAAAAATAAATAACCTACTTAAGGGTGAAAAAAACCTCAGTATTACCAAAGGTAAACATACCAGGAGTCTCAACTAATGTTGACACAGCACAAAACACATATCAAATATTTGTCAATGAACTTTTTAATGCAATTTACAGGAACTTTTGTCTGTGTTTTTTTAATATTTTGACACTTTGTCATAATTTATTCCTTTCCCAAAGCAGGCTCTGCTTTTAGCTGACAACTAACTTTTTTTTTATTTAAACCACACTATTAATGTAGTAAATTTCCAAAAATATTTCTGAAAGCATGTTATCCCTGGCATTTAACCACCAGCTTGTCATACAGCTGAGCCCTCTAACCTCAGCACTGCAATAGTAGACTTTAAGTAACCACTTGCTTAAAAGAAGAGGGAGGAAAAGGGCAGATTTTTGGATGACAGAAAGATGGCATTTTTACAGTGACAAAGATTTATGATATTTAAATTGCTCAGCCAAACTACTCCAGTGTAATGACTGAAGTTCAGCTGGGTATCCTGTATTTAAATGCACAGATACACTGCAGGGCACCTACTTCTGGATGGCTTTGATGGGCTAATTTGCAAAAAAAGTAAGATTCCAAGGAAGAACCTTGAGGAGTCAGTTGGCTGGTGTGATGTTTAAAATCCAACTGGTATTTCAATGCCCTGCCAGCTCCACTGATGTGTTAGCTGGCTCTGGATATGGGGCTAAGTCTTAATGCAGCAAATAGAAACACCTTAAATATCTAAATGAAATGCTCCAGCCATAGCAGAGATCTCTGCATGAGAACAAGTTCAGCGGAGTTCCTGAGGGAAGGAAAAAAACCATGCACAGAGAATGGAGTTGTCTGTAACAGCTGACAGAAGTTCAGATGCAGCTAGTCAAGTGCAGCCAGTTATGATTCAGTTGTATAATAGCATTTGCACTGACAGACAAGACAATCTTTCTTACAACTGTCTGTAGCTTTTTGGCTTGAAGAATCTTGATGCTCTTATAAATTGCAACTTCCCATCACATTCAAAATGTCTATATATTTTTACAGGACACAAGGCATTTGTATGGCATCTGTTACAAAATATATATTCCTACTGCCTAGAAAATGCATTTCAAGTCTTCATACATTAAGTCTGATTTATTCAAGCTCATGGAAAAACTATTTTGAGCAATCTGTCTGGAACACAGGAGGCATGAAGAACTGGGGTGCCAGAGACTGGCTTCTGATTCTCTGCCCCTCGGCACAAGGATAGAGAAAAGTTACTTTGACCTGAAATTAATGTAAATTGAAAGTGCTGCAACCTGAACTAGTCCAAGAATGTAATTCTAATCCCATTTAGCTGACATCATTAATCTGTGCAGCACCGATCATCAGTCAGTTATCTCAGTTCACCGCAGTTGCCAGAGAGCATCCCTATTTATGGAGATGTTCCTCTTTTGAGCAGAGCCTGAGTTTTTACTCAGATCACCTAGCAGTACTATTTGCAGATGATCTGCAGCTGACAGAGGCTGTTCCGAGGGCTGGCAGAGTGCTCTACCACTCCCAGGAACATGTGCTCATTATCCAAGCGTTTCCCATGGCATTTCCTGACCACCCTGCACTGCTGCCAGGCACCACACACTGAGGAAAAGGTCCCAAAATTCAGAGACTGCAACAGAGCTCCCAAAGCCCAAGAATGCACTCCCCTCGAAGAGCCTTTGTGGTTTGGTATTTCACAATTCCCATGGGCTCCAGTGACAACCTGCTGGCCTCAGAGCCCAGTCTGGAGGGTCAGGGGATGGAGCACAAGTCTGCACTGGGGGGCAACAGCTACACTGAGAAACCCGAGCGTGACAGACACAGCCAAGACAAGGCACAAAAGCACAGCACTGCATCGTCCCAAGCTCCCTCTCCTGAGCACAGAGCCCTGGAGATGGCACAGAGACAACTGCTCCTACCCCACATTGTGCCCCTTGACCAGATGCTTGTAGATCCCTTACAAACATCCAGGAGTCATGGATGAAATCTTTTACATTTCTGTTGAGAGATTCCATGCTTACTTATAGATTGCTTTCATTATTATCATCATCATCATTATTATTAACAATACAGACACTCATAGCATCACACTTTGACAGACGCACAGAATATTCTGAGTTGGAAGGGATCCACAAGGATTGAATCCAACTCTTAAGTGAATGGCTCATAGAGGGATCAAATTCACACCTTTGGTGTTATTTGGTTTTGCTTTCTTTAATCTCTTTGCTCCCTACTCGTGACCCCTCCTTCCAAAGCACTGAGAAGAACCTGTCTGCAAAAACCATACTCAGGTTGTAGGACAGGATGCCCTGCCATGGGACCACTGCTGCCCCACACACCTTCAGTCACAGAATCACAGGATTAATGAGGTTGGAAAAGACCTTTGAGATCATCAAGTCCAGCCTATGACCTAACACCACCTTATCCACCAGACCACAGCACTAAGTGCCACATCCAGTCTTTTTTTAAACACCTCCAGGGACTCCACCACTTCCCTGGGCAGCCCCTTCCAATGCCCAATCACTCTTTCTTTGAAGAATTTTTTCCTCATGTCCAGCCTAAACCTCCCCTGCTGCAGCTTAAGGCTGTGTCCTCTTGTCCCGTCCCTGTTCCCTGAGAGCAGACCCTGACCCCCCCAGCTGCCCCTCCTGTCAGGGAGTTGTAGAGAGTGATGGGGTCTCCCCTGAGCCTCCTCTTCTCCAGGATAAACAGCCCCAGCTCCCTCAGCCGCTCCTCACAGGACTTGTGTTCCAGCCCCCTCAGCAGCCTTGCTGCCCTTTCTGGATGCATTCGGGCATCTCTCACTGCTGAGCCTCCAGCCCAGCACACAGACAGGCACTGAGGCACGGGCAGCGTCCCCCCTTCGCCACTACAACAGCAGGAAAAGGCAAACAACACCCTCCATTCCTATCATGAGAGAAGAAGCTGCACCGTGTCACGGGGTGGCACAGTGGCCATGTCACAGTGTGGCACACTGGCTGTGTCATGGTGTGGCACAGTGACCGTGTCACGGGGTAGCACAGGGGCTGTGTCACGGGGTGGCACAGTGGCCGTGTCCCGGTGTGGCACAGTGGCCGTGTCACGGGTGGCACAGTGGCCGTGTCCCGGTGTGGCACAGTGGCCGTGTCACGGGGTGGCACAGTGGCCGTGTCACGGGTGGCACAGTGGCCGGGCTGCCTCAGCAGCAGCTCTGGGCAGAGGGACAGGAGCTGGTGCCACGGCCTCTTGTTGCCAGCCGGAGCGGGCAGCGCTGCAGGGAGACCTCCCTGCTCAGGCAGCACAGGGAGCCGAACACTCAGCCCCTGTTCAACCACGGCACACGTGGGCAGGAGCTGCACTGCAGATTCCTACCGGGAGCAGGAACAAAAGCTCCCAAGCAGCAACACTCCTTCCACACACATCCCTCTGCAGCTGGAGCAGGCACTGCCAGACACGCAGACACGGCCCTTTGCGTGTCACTGTCCCAGGGAACTCTTGTCATCCAGAAACCGGAGCTCAGGCTTTCCTCCTCGCAAACCACAGCCCACACTCGTTTGGCTTTTTAATAGAAAACACCAGTTCGTGCAAGTACGAAATACAGACATTTTAATTCACCCATATAAATTTGTGGCAGAGCTCATAAAGTGTGTCTGGAGAGCATCAGCAAGTCAGCCAAACCAGGCGAGAGCTTGCAGAGGGAGACAGACCCACTCCGGGATACCTTGCCGAGACAATGTGTTTCACAGGCGGAAATGCAGCGTGCCTCACGTTATCAATAACATTTAACTGAGACTGCTATTGGACAAAAAACTTCTGTAAAAATCTCTCCTGGTTTTGGACTTGAAGCAAACCACTACCTGCCTCCAAGAGACTTCAGTATAACGATATTCTCTTTACACTGCAGTGGAGTAAAAGCTGGGAATTGTATCAGCTCTCAGAACATGCACTGACAAGTCTTGCTAAAGAGTGAGCCCCAGCCCCATGGCAGCAAAGCAGTTTGAGGTTTGATGGTGCAGAGCCCAGCTGAGCAGTGCAAAGAACACAAACCTCTGCTATGAGGGTTGTTCTGTCCCCCTGCCCCCCTGTGCAGCACTTCAGCCATCGACTTCAGCAGGGAAACCGAGGCAGCCTCTGCCAGAGAGCTGCACCAGAAACATCTGTCCCTTTCAAATTCAACTGCTATTTATTAATAAATCATTTTTCCAATCTGGATTTTTGCCTTCAAGAGGTATCAACAACAGGCACATATGTATTCTTAAAAGTCACTGTGTTCAACATGACACAAACATGTGCCTGAATGTGTTACTGGTTCTGTCTTGATCGACTTCTGACTGACAGCAATAAATTTACTCTTTAAATAGAAATCTAACAATAACAATAATAAACCACAGCATGGATTTAAGTGGTCACTGAATCAAACATTCAGGGCAGGCATCGTCAGGCAATATCCCCTTCCACACAGCCCATGTTTGGGAGTTGACAAAAGCCCTACTCACACTAACATAACACAGTTTATTTCTCCAAATCAGACCTCAAATGTATTACAAAGTGCAACCTTGCATGAAATCACCCTCAGAAACCAAAGAGGTTCTTCTATGACAGACCACAAGACATAATAAACGAAATATTAATAATCAGTCTACAAGGAACAGTATCTCTGTCATCCAGTGCAGTTATTTCTCCTTTACATTATAGTAAAACTGCATAGATTTGTGATGTTATCCTTGGATTGCACACATTTCCCAGGGCACAGACTGTGAGAGCAGAGTTAGTGTTCACCTGTAGAAAGGTGTCCAGCACAGCTCCCTCCTGGAGCCTTTACACAGAGAGAGGAGGTGCCACCTGCTCCTGTTGAACCAAAGCTGTGCATGGAGCATCTCCTCCAGCTGCCTGTGGACACTGGGAACACTGCTTGAGCTCCAAAGCACAGCCTTGGAGAGATTCCCTTCTTTGCCAGAGGATATTTTTTGTTCACACCAACACCTCCAGAAGGATGGAGCTGCTTCCTGCTCAGCACCGTGTGTTGTCACACCAGGGAACGTGGGTGCAGCTGAGAACGTTGGGAAAAGAATTCGGAAAACAGAGAGAACACAACTTCTATGTTGCATTTTAATTGCAGTATTTGGCAAAACTAATGTCATTTTGGGTCTGGAGACATGGATTATTACACAGCTGCAGTGAGAGACAGAAGAAACAATCACCATGTTACAGTATGGAAACATTTTATGGGATAAAGAGCACAGCCAAATCCTTCTTTCACCAAATACAGAAATCACAAGTTTTTAATAGAATTCTAGGCACTTCTCTGAGTAACTCAGATAAGTTTCAAGCCCCAGACTGCATTTACGTGTTTATCTCGAGATAAGTAGAGCACTGAAAGATGAGATTAATTTTTCATCCTGAAATATGAACCTTTCCTCAGAACTCCTTCCCAGGAGTACGGAGCAGAAGGATGGAGCATAGAGGGTGGCTGTGACTGCAAGAGCCTTCTGGTGGACAAGCACTTGTGAAAAGCCTCAAAGCCATGACGAGAGGCTTCACTGGGGTCTGATGCTTTCTTTGACTCCTCCAGTTACAAGCAGAGATCTTGGTAAAACCATCACCCCTGTAACCTTTATCCCAACCCACTGCGGCTCTGAGCACTTGGATCCTATCCCTACCTCTACAGGAAACCAAAGGAGTAATTAATTTGGATGGACACATCAACAGCCAGACCTATCACCAGCCCTGAGGCCACTCCAGACAGTCCTAAACCCTGACCAAACCTCAGGCTGGCACAGGGCACGGCTGGTCCAAACACAGACCCTGCCCAGGGGAAATGCCACTCCCGAAATCACTGCTTCAGCTCAGCTCTGCAAGGTCTGTGTAGCTGACCCAAGGATCAAATGCTGCTGACAACCCATGACAGACATTGTCACCCAGGTAAAATCAAACACAACCACTGTTGTTTCGGAGGATACACACAGAGCAATGCTGGAATATGGGACTGACACATTGCAATGACTCAAATCTCCTTGCAGATGCCTTCCCTGCCACCCCAGCCACATGCAACAGGATCAAAAAGGATGCCTCGCAAAACACAGGGACTCTTGAACAATTCTGATGCTCTAAAATATGCGAGAGGGAGAGGGAGCAAGAGAACAAACATTTAATTTCCTTGTAAAACAGATGACTGCATTGTAATTTACTAGCAGCTGCTGGCAACAAACACCATACTCTCATATTCCTATTAGCCAAGCTACAGCTGATTTATTAAAGGCTCAGATACATCAAAACAAATGACTGTAACATCATTTATATTACTATTTACAGCTTCTTAATAGGGTTACACGAAGGGCCAATGCAGCACAAACTGGAATCTGGTTACAAGTCTGTCAAGCAGCAGCAGAGCATCTCTCTGTTGCTCTCTCTCTCCAGCACTGAGCTCCCCTGTATCATTTCCAACAATTACCTGTGTTCCTGGGAGGCTCAGGTGTGCAGGAAATTGCTGGTGGCAAAGCAAGCAAGTCTTCCCAAACTGCACAAATACTCACTGGGCTGCTGCTAGTCAATATAATGCTGATTAAAATAAAAAAAAAAACACAATAACAAACCAAAACACAAGAAAAACCCAAACCAAGCCTCTGCCCAGCTGTGGGACTCGATCAAATACTGTTGCCCAGTAAGGAATCAATGTTATCACTCTGATTAAAATCACGCTGCTCCCACAGCTGCTCCTGGAGCCACAGGCAGCACATTTACAGACAGGCTGTGTCAAACACAGCCAGGGATCAATATCATGCCTGGGACTGAGCTGGGCCAGGTTTTCAGAGCTGTCTGTCCTGGGCTGCCTGAGGCGTCCCCAAAGCCAGGGATTCCTCAACTCGTTGCTCAGGTGTCCCCATGACAGGCAGGGAATGATGTGCCCATTGCAGAGCAGCAGTTCCTGGCTCTGCAGGGCTGCCACGGGCACAGCGATGCCATCCTGGCCCTCTCACAGGATCACAGAATGTTAAGGGGTTGAAATGGACCTTAAAGCTCCTCCAGTCCCGACCCCCACGCCATGGGCAGGGACACCTCCCACTAGAGCAGGCTGCTCAAAGCCTTATCCAACCTGCTCCTGAACACTGCCAGGGTTGGGACATCCACGGCCTCCCTGGGCAACCTGTGCCAGCCTCACCACCCTCACAGGGAAACATTTCTTCCTGATATCTGGCCTACATTTCCCCTCTTTCCATTTGTACCCATTCCCCCTTGTCCTGTCACTCCAGTTCCTGATGCAAAGTCTCCCTCTGGCTGCCCTGGAGCCCCTTCAGACCCTGGAAGGTGCTGTGAGGTCTCCACACAACCTTCTCTTCTCCAGGCCGAACAGCCCCAGCTCTCTCAGCCTGGCTCTACAGGGGAGGTGCTCCAGTCCTCTGATCAACTTCATGGCCCCCTCTGGCCTTGCTCCAACACTTCCAGCTCCTTCTTATGTTTGGGACACCAGAACTGTGTGCAGGACTCCAGCTGGGCTCTCACGAGAGCAGAGCAGAGGGGGAGAATCGACCTGCTCCCTCGCCCTGTGGCCACGCTCCTTTGGATGCAGCCCGGACTCTGTTGGTTTCCAGGCTGGGATCATCTGTTGGTTTCTGGGCTGGCTCATGGTGAGGTTTTCCATCACTCCCAAGCCCTTCTCCCAGGGCTGCTCTCCATCACTCCTCTGCCCAGCCTGTGAGCGTGTCTGGGATTGTCCCAGTCCAAGTGCCGGGCCCTGCACTTGGCTTTGTTGAACTCCCTGAGGTTCACACAGTCCCACCTCTCCAGCCTGTCCAAGTCCCTCTGGATCCATCCCTTCTCTGCAGTGTCTGACTGCACCACACAGCTCGGTGTCATCAGCACATTTGCTGAGGGTGTCCTAGATCCCACTGTCCGTGTCACCAGCAAAGATGTTGGACTCTTGTCTGGGAGGAATGCAGGGTGTGGGCATGAGCAGTTCTCTGCTGGGCAGAAGATAAATTCAATCTCTTCCAATTGATTAGAAAAACACAGTCTCCTGGGCTTTCTATTTCCTTGTCTCATGCTGTTTGGAGTAGCACACCTAAGGTTAGTGGCACAACTGCCACAGCCTGGGAATCTCAACCCCTGACTGATGTTAAAACCCAAAACTGCTGGGACTGGAAAACTAATGTGTTTGAGATCGGCCCAAGCATAAGGCAGGAGCCATTCAAGCCACTTCACATCCTGACTGAAGTGATCTACAGGATCCTCCCCATGCAGACAGCTTTCACTCTCAAAGTCACCCAGATCTTCCCATACACCCAAATGGGATCTGCAGTAGGTGCTGTGATGAGACCACAACCCCACACAGGACAGGAGGCCATGCTGTGACCCCAGTCTCTCACGTTCCGAGGGCAGGCTCCCCCAGACCCCAGCCATTACAGGAGGCCGTGCTGTGACCCCAGTCCCTCACGTTCTGAGGGCAGGCTCTCCCAGACCCCACACAGGACAGGAGGCCATGCTGTGACCCCAGTCCCTCACGTTCTGAGGGCAGGCTCCCCCAGACCCCACACAGGACAGGAGGCCATGCTGTGACCCCAGTCCCTCACGTTCTGAGGGCAGGCTCCCCCAGAGCCCAGGCCCTGACACCACAGGCTGACACCACACACAGCAGCACTGCGTCTGCCCGGCCCTGGGAGAAATAACCCAGCGTCCTCACAAGGCACGGACTGCTCTATCTGCCCAGATAATATTCTGAGCACTGACAGACTATCTCATCTACAGACTCGAGCTGACATGACATACTTAAAAGGATTTTTAAATTAAAAGGGAGCTTTGTATTAGGAACATAAACCCTTTATCTGAGGTGTCAATGAAGGCAAATGGAGGATTCCTTTGCTGTATAAATTACACAAGGAATTCCCAGCCCACCCCATGAATTTTGAACCAATGTGTTCAAGCCTCTGGTTTTCTCTAACCCATAAAAGCTCCAGATAGTCAAATATTATGCTTCTGCTTTTTAAATATTTCCATTTAAATGTAGATTTTGACCTTCTTGCCAATGAAATATTAATAAGAGAATAAAATATATATTACTCTTCTTCTGAGGGAGAGGTCTCTCTAACTCTGTCATGTTCCCCATTGGTTTTTTGAAGAGGATTTCTTCAAACCATGGCGAATTTATTCCTCATTTCTATATTTTTTAGGCCATGGCAGCTGAAAACAGAAAGGTAATCCCTTTATTTTTAACATCCAGGGGGAAAAGGAAGAGAATTTTTTTTTTCTCTAGATCAATGAAAAATAAACAAGGACGCCAAAGAAACCCTATCATTTCCAGCAAGAGGCAAAAGGCTAATTTAATTTGAAGTAACTGTGTTCCTAAACAAGGACACAGTATAAAGATTAACTGAGATCTCCATTTCTTTATATAACTGCAGCCCATTAAGTGGGATAGAGGATAAAACTCACAAATTGCCCTGCTTGTCCATCTTTATCTTCATCATTGTTCCAAGACAAATACCCCCTCCCCTCACCACAACATTATCTTTCTCGCTCCTCCTTTGTCGTTAAGGAAAGGGAAAACAACCAAATCCATCACTGTGCTGCAGCACAAATGCAGTTCTGTTTGAAGGGGATCAGCTCTGCTCCTGCTGATTTAAATGAGAGCCAGGCGGGACCCCAAGGATGCTCATCAGTCCTAATTACAGCTGCATCAGGAGAAATGTTCCATCATTGCCGAGTAACATCCTCCTTTAAGGGCCGTGGCAGGGTGCACTCTAAAAACACAGGGGATAAATGCTGTTGGTATCCAGCACAACAGCCTCGAGCCCTGCTGCTGTTCTGGGTGTTTTCATCTGACTCCTGTCTCAGGTAACACCGCAAAGCCACCACAGACTGGTGGGGAGAGTGACAGAAATCATCTGGTAAACTGTGGAAAGATACATGACAGCTGGAAAATCTAAGGCAGGATGGACTGAGACCTTGGGAACCTGCGACCGCCAGATAAGAAATGCGTGGTGTGATGGAGGAGCCCCTGGCAGGGCTCTCCATCACTGCCGAGTGCTGCCCTGGGCCGAGTGATTTCTGAGAGAGGCATAAAGCAGAGATTAGCAATTTCTCAAACTTCATTTACCAGCTCTTGCTGTTAATTCTCATGCCAGTGCCTCTCTAAGCTAACTTGTGGAAAGTATCAATTCCAACTTCTCATAATCTCGTAATTTGGCTAAATTACAGCCCTATTCCATCAGCCCTGGTATTCTCACCACCTCTAGGGCAGGGTATAATTTAGAGAGCATGGGATTCTGAAAGGCAGCTATGAGAGTTAAATATCCAACTTCAGCTGAATTTCAATAAGCACTGGTACACCTAATTCCCTTAGGCTCTTTTTAAAATCCTAGCACCTTTTTTTTTCCCTTTCTTTTTTTTAAGATGCTACCAAGGAAAGGTCAACCTAATTTGCCATAGCAGCAAGTGAAGGCAAAAGATCAGCACATGCTGACAGGCTGTCTGAGAGGTTTCATTATAGAGCTGTTTACAGCAGTTATTTCTCCTGTTGTTGCTGCCGTTTTCAGGGTCAAGGAACTGAGATCCCATTTCAGTAGCAGAGATCACTGGTCTGGGAACAAAATACTTGAATTTTACTCCTCCCTCACAGGCTTGTTGACTCATATGCTGCTAACTGCTGCGATTTTTCTGAATGACCGCATGGTCGTTGGAAGTTTAGACTAATGCATGCAGAAACTTCAAGCCCAAATTCTAGTACTAACATCACCAATTAGCTTTAATACAACTGGAAATTTCAAGTGGAGTGTAACACCAGCTTAATTCACAACAGCCTATCAACCAATCAAGCCAAGACAATTCATTTCAAGTTTGTTTCCTTTGGAACATAAAATTCTTTATGTGAGGGAGAAATGCATTAGTGCCTGGTACTTTCTGAAGCAGTCTTACTTCACACCCTTTCATACCCTACGGTTCACAGAGAAATGCCCTAAAGGTCTGCACCACCCCTAATACAAACACTTCAGCATTATTTTCACCATGTATTACCAGCTAATACAGGAAGCACCAATGACTGTATCCAGCTGCCATTAGAGTTCCCCACAGCCTCTACCTCCCTGTGAAGGGCAGGTGCAGGGTCTGGTGTGAGGAAGAGGGCACTTAGGGCTGTCCCCAAGTCAGGAGAGGTGGGTGACCACTCACCTGAGTGCCCATGAATGGGCACTAGAGGCCCTGAGAAAGAGCTGGCCTGCAAAAGCTCTTGAGCCATTTCACAACCTCAACTCCAGCACAAGGAATAGCCAAGTGGCTTTGGCTCAATTTCTGACAATCCAAAGAGGACAACAAGAGTCAGAGCAAGCAAAGGGAGTGCAACTGCATGGCCAAGAGCCAAGCCTCAGAGATAAAAGACAGTAAAGGAAGACCTTCAGTCACAGCCAAAAGTTCAGCTGACAATAGCATTTCTCTTCCAGCAGCAGGAAAAGAACCTTCACGTCAAGTAAACCACATCTCCCGACTCTGCCTCAAAAGACTGCTAAAAAGGTCATGAGATTTTGTATCTCCCAGCTATGTGATGAAAGATGTGCCACAAACGCATTCATTTCATATTGCTTTTGCCAGGTGATGGCAATATGCACATGAGATGAACAGATCTGCAGGCAGTGCAGTCACACATTCACATCTCGGGTGTCCACACCATCGGGGCAAGGCACCAAAGCCAGACAGCAGAGCCTTCACTGCTCAGCTGGTGGAGAGCTAGGAAGAGATAGGAAAGCTTCTCATCTCTGAAGGAAATTCAGGGTGAAACCTACTCCAGAAGAGCACCATGACAGTTACGTGACCATTCATGATGCATCTACATAATGTTTTGTGTGGAGAACAGAAATGGGTTTTTAGACATTCTAAAGGCCTTTTGCTTGCCCCTGCATGGCCAAATTTTTTTGCTGCTACACTTCCACAACTAGTAGATCTTTGTGTTATCAAAAATAATTTAAAAAAAAAAAGGAACAAACTCACTACAAATTACTTGAAAGCATGGTGGTTTTTAGACTCCCCTTTATAAAGGCTTCCAGGCTAAATACAGAAACAGCTTCCAAGAAAGCATGCACACACACCCCCAGAGAGTTAAAAAGCAAAAACCTTTTCATGCCCATCCACAAGCACACGCTGCTGTCACATCACCACACTGCCTTAGAGACACTCTGCCTCAGCACGGGATAAGAGAGACAAGAAGCTTTTCCCTCCCAGTCTGCACTCCTCAACCATGATCCCAGAGAAATACATTTTCAGGTAAGAGTCCTCAGAGGCTCTACTGGCTTTCCATTCTGGATTTCTTTCTCCACTCAAACAACAAGCAAGAAAAACTCCCAACCCAATTTATCTAAGTGTCTTCAGCAATATCCTTTACAGACTTTCAAAGAGCCACTGGCAGCAGTTAAGCTGGTGCTGTTTAACTTGGACATCTGTCCACCCAGGCTGGGATGACCAGCTCAGTTTACATCACCGGGTAGCAATCAAATAATAATTACTTTGGGTTACTACAGACTGGAGCTGGATTTGAGTGAATGATTTCAGAGCACTGGAATCCATTACCAATAACCCAAACCAGCTGGGTTCTCGTCTCTGTTACAAAGAAAGCAGCAACAATTCCAAACATTAATTCAGACACTAAGTACTAGCTGGATCACCAGTCCATGGGAGCAGTGGCATGTATTTTGACATAATTACCTCAAGATGGAAGTGAGAAGGGCATCCTATGGAGGACGGTTCAGAATTTACATTCTGTGCCACATTTAACTCTCTGGAGTTATATGGAAAAGGTTTGTATTCAATAAAAAGCTCCATTTAACATTATTTCCTTTGCAGAGGCAAGCTAGATAATGCTGGTGGAAAGCAGGATTTTGCAAATGCAGACTGCAGTCTCCCAGCAAAGGCAAAGCCAGCTGAAGAGCAGGAACTGCCTTTTCTGAAACAAGTTAGACTGTGCAACAAATTGGTACATCCAAATAAACAAATCCCTGAATCTCCTCCATTTGCCTCCATGAAACAAATGAGTCAGTGCTGACTAATCGTATTATAACACGGGAAGCTTGTAATAGGCTTACAAACCATGTGTCTACAGGCTCCTTACTGCTCGGGGCTGCCTGGGACAGTGAAGAAGCTACGGGAGAAACACTTTGGAGTCAAAATCTTACCAGGTATGTTCTGGAACTGAAACCAGTCTGCAATTCACACCAAGATGGGGTATGACAAAGTGGGACAGAAGTGCAGGAAAGGAATGCTATTTCCTCATTTGAGACCAGAGATCACTTCTTCAAAGCTACATCTAACCAGGGGGACTGGTGACAAGAAGAAATTCTCCCAATTACTACAGGAGTCAACCCTCTGAAATATCAGATCCTCTGAAGGGCCAATTTCATTGAAAAAAAGGAAAATGAAAAGGAGCCATTTCTTCTCTACACCCTGGAAAGGACTGAGGTACCTTATACCTTGGTTTTTATTTTCCATTTGCTGTAAAAGGCAGCTTTTTGGAACAATCTGGCAGAATAGCACAAATAGATCCTTAACGCCGTAGGACACAAGAACCAGCCTATGGCAGGGGAACATGCAGCTGCAGCTCACCTTTATAAGAGAATTTGTAAAAACAAGATCATGATTCTTATTTTCTACAGGTTTTTAATGTAAAAATCATAACTCTTTGAGTTTTTTTCTCTTCTAAAAGCTACAAGTCTGTTTTATTTCGGTTGTGTGTCCATTTAGTTCCAAATGACTTCACCAACAAGAAAAGATGCCTCTTTCTTCTCTTTTCTGTCTGCTTACAATAAATTGGAGATGCTTTTCTCTAAACACACTCATGTTCAAACCCTGAGAGCCATCATTCTTGCTGTGACACACGGGAGCCCATATGCAAGTGTTAAAAATACAATCTGTTATCTCCTGACTTCAGTAGCCTCTGTATGAATTCCATAGTCAGAGCATTAGCAGAGACAGAACTCAGTTGTTTCTCCAAATATGCAGGACAACGTGCTGGCAGCTTCAGGAAACCAGGTTCTCCCACCTGCAGCAAGTTTTGAACCTTGCTTACCTTGAGATTATTAAATAAAGGCTTCACAGACACCTACAAAGTTGCAGCAGAACCACTATTTGGTAGCCCCCCTAATTTGTCTCCAGGGAAAGGAACGGTTCAGATATATGACAGACCATAGCGAAATAAAGGAATCCTGGAACAGTGGACTGTGACTAAGTTTTCTAAAAGACAGTGCAGAGTGGGTAGCAAAATGCCACGAAAATTAACTTAAAAGCCCAGTTTCACGTCCTTGAGGATCAATTATAGCCTTTGTGCTCAAATGCATTTAATATATCAATGCTGTAGTGGGGCAGGCTCCTCAGTGCTGTGGCCAGCTCAGCCCCCCATGTCTCTTAATGGGACAGGTCAGTGCAATACCAACATTGTGAAGGACAAAGAAAGGCCGAGGATAAACCCCTGCTGACCCTACTGCCACTTGGGTCACACTGAAGGCTGGTATTATGTTTATCCAACACCATTAACCTCAATTTCTCCTGCACACAACTAAAACCCAGCTGGAGCAAGGCAGATCAGCCAGAGCCCCTCACACAGACCCAGGGCACTGCGGGCAGGAGCTGCAGTGAGGCATTTGTCCCTCCCCAGTAAAGCAGTGAACAAGCCCCGAGCTCAGCGCAGGAGCTGGAGGTCCTGGGGTGCAGTGTCTGCACTGGGGCACTGCACACACGTCCTGGGAATGCGCCTGGAGAAGCACAGAACTGGGAGAACAAGGGCACCTGCGTTCTCCTCTCAGATCCACCAGGTCAGAGGCCCTCAGGAAAGCTCTATCCTTGAGGATGTGGGGGTCTTGGCCAGACCAGATTGTGACAGGTGGCTGAGTCCTGCTCATGGGACCAGAGAACCCCCAGACCTCTGCTCCCACTGAAAACATCGTGATCACATGAACTCAGTGTCCTTTATTTTCAAGGGCACAACACCTCATGTGCCCCTGCGCACCAGCTGCCTTTCCTCTCCTAAGAAGGCTTCACCACAAGCCAGTTAAATGAGGGACTGGTGAGCAGCCTCTGCCTTCCCAGATGCCTCCCAGGGGTTGCCCCTCTGTTCCCCAAGGCTGTCATCCCCACAGTGCCACCGTTATCCCTTTTGCTCTATTCACAGTTGCTCCTGCCACCCTCCATGGCAGCCCCAACCCTGGCAGGAGCATCCCTGGCTGCCTAAACAGATCTGCAGGGCTGCGTGAAGCTGGGAAGCTTCCCATTTCTGCAGCATAACCAAGACTTTGCCTAAAGTAGCAGACACAATGTCTTGAAACCTTCCAATTATGCAGCTGGGGAAGCCCTCTCCCTCTGAAATTATCAAATAATAGAGAGAGCAAGAGAGAGCATGAGAGAAAGAACAGGGGTGGGGTGGAGCGGAGAGGGAATATCTATGGCCTTCTGCACCCAATTCTGTCACTCTGACATTTCTTTCAAATACAATTATTTAAAGCCTCCTGATGGCAAAGCTGAGGAAAGGGACTAATAGAGGCTTGTACGGTACCTCTCCATCAGGCAGTTCAATAAATCCTGGCAGTGCTGTGATTTGTGTTGGGAGAATGAGCTTTTCAAGAGCAGAACTATCACTTTACACCGTCAATAATCTCACTGTCAAAAACTCCCCGAGTAACCTGACCAACACTTCAGAAGCTTAATTTATAGACGTGCTATTTGCCTTCAAGGTATTTTATGCAGCTAAATAATGGAAGTGGGTATTATTCCAAACTACTCTGCAGCTTTCACAAGTGGAGATGAAGAACATGCAGGAGGACAAATTTTCCATTAGCTTAGGGCTAAGTTCTTCCCTGTGACACCTGTTTGATACCATCTACCACTACTGGAGTTGCTTCCAAATTATACACTGGAAAATAACCTCTGGCACTTCCAGAGGAGGTGATCATCCAGCCATTTAAAGGTCATCCCATTCCACCCCTGCAATGGCAGGGACACCTTCCTCTAGAACAGGTGGCTCCACGCCCCATCCAACCTGGCCTTGGACACTTCCAGGGATCCAGGGGCAGCCACAGCTGCTCTGGGCAACAGATGTTGGGGGAAGATCAGAACTAAATAGGAACAGATCCTAAGAGCCTGGATCTCACATCATAACTCTTTAACAGTGAGCTCAACCCTTGTACAGAGGCACTTAAAGAGCAAAGCAGTGCACGGAAAAGTGCTGGAGGTTCTTGGCTTTGCTGTGGACACTTGTACAGGGGTTTGCAGAAGGCACCTCTGACCACCACTTCTCCCACCCAAAACACCCAGGAGCTGCAGTGGGATCTCAGCAGGCCAAAGTATCTGCCCAGAATTTCACCACTAGGATACATGTGGCTGCATTGACATTACAAGGACCAACACTCATACATAAATGCGTAATCTAGAAAGATCTGGGCTCTAATGCCAATTTTCAGGTTTAGGGACATACCCATAGAATCATTCAGCCAAATTGGACAAGTAGGCTCTCTTTTTTCCTGATGGAACAGGGGATGGGCATTTTACTCTCCACCATAACCCACAATGCTATTTAATGCAAAAGGCTGTATTTCATTAATTCCTGGCTCTAAATGCTGATCAGGCAAGGATTAATTCCTTCAATGGGAAAAGTATTTATGCAACTATACAGGGGCAGACCAGGGAGAGACCTGGTTTGCTGCCTGGGCAGGCAGCAAACATGACAGTGCCATTGTATCCCATGCATCTGAGAACCCCCGGCTGTTCCAACCAAGAGCAACAAAAATTTCCTTGCTCTGGAGCAGGGTAAGCCCTTTACCTAATAAAACACCAGCAGCAGTGTGGAAGTCACAAGCATTTGCACACACTTATGGTTCAAGTGAGTCAGAAAGAAAAGTCAAGGCAATCTGAACCTCAGCTGAGGGAAAAATTCAGTTCTACACCCAAACTCAGGGGCTTGGATCTCTGCATTTTTGTAGTGACAAGTGTGCATTCCAGACTGCAGAACAGCCCCAGTACTTTGCTTGGTCAATACCTACCCTACTGAGATTGCTCCCTTTTTTCGACTCACAGCTGAGCCACTCTAAAGGGTTTTGTTTTTAAGGCTGGACTCTTCCTCTTGCTCTAACAAAAGAGAACTGAACTGCCCTTTATTTGTCTTATTCATTGGTTTGCTTTAAACAACAGCCTTTCCTTGACTAGTAAGTCACACGCCAACAAATCAAGATAATTATCCAAAGGTCAGTACATCAACAAGGTCCCTTTTTGCATATTCCTGTGACTCAGAAGCTGGCTATCTGCATTTCCAGCTTCTGGCACCCTTCAGACAAGGGTGGCAAAGTCACTTAAAAGCAAGTGGATGTCTGCAGTAACCTGTCTTTGTACAGACAAAGGAACCCTCCCACTGCCCACACACACCCGGAGGGCAGAATTGTGTTCACAATTACTAACTCGAGTAAGAGCCCAAACAGCAAACAAAGTGAGAACGGTTTTAAACAACCCCAAAACTCTTAGCCTTGTCAGACCAAAGTGAGTTTGACATCTGATACTCTCCCCCGTAACTCCCTATAGCAATGCAGTTTACCAGAGCCTGCCAAGGCCACAGAATAAATTAATCTCAGTTTACCAACCATGCAGGCACACGTAACCTCTCCTGGAAGGAACTGGAACAGCTACATAACACAGATCCTGTGCCCACTGCTAGCAGCTAATAAAACACAGCTCAATTGGTAGAATTCCTCCCTCCTGCCCTTTCCTTTACTAACATAAAACTCAAGATCTTTTCTACACAGTTCCAAAAGCAGCCCAGCAACAACAGCAGAAAGCACAGCCGCCTTGTCCTTACTACAGTGTATGCAGTGATCAAGATTTAAATTCCCTGTCCCCACCCAGTTCAAACCCTTCAAAGAGACCAATTCATCTACTCAGTCCCTCCAACTGAGCAGCTTTGCTCTGCTGGCTCCCCTAAGGAAGCCCCTTGGATGACTGAACTTGGCAGAGCAGGTGACATCAGGAATAAGCAAGTGCATGGCCCCCTCTTGCCTGGCCAGAGAGATACCCCAGAGACAGCTGGGGTTTTTCTTCTCCCTCTTTGATCATGCTAGTGGTAAAAATGAAGATTAGTCTTGGCCATGCTCCATCCTGCATAAGACAGAACGATCACCTGGCATTTACCTCCAAATCTCTTCCTCTTTAATACATAAACTGCTGTAGTTTAAAGTCAGCACCATGTGGCATTGGAAAGCTCTTCCCTAAGCCTCAGCTGCACAAAGATCTCAATGGGAATATCGACAAGATTGACTTCTTCTGCATGTTTAAACCAAGTGTCAGAAAATAATTATGCAAGCTTTTTTCCACCCCTTCTGTCCTCACTCCTTAATCTTGGTGCAGTTGGAAAAGCAACTCGTGACAAGTCTACAAGCAACATGGTCCAGGGGAAATATTTATACTCTGCTCAGATTCAGAGATCTCCAGAGCTGGGAAAAGGCTCCTGGAACAGGCAGCTCCCGCCTCATTGCCCTGTCAGTGCTTCTCCCTGCCTGTGGCACCAGGCTCGGTGGGAGCAGGCAGGGAAACACTTGGCTCTCCCCTGCTCCGCTCCAGCTTGGGCTCTTTGATCTCTGCGTTGCCATCCATCCCACGGTGAAGGGAGTCTGACTGAGTGCACATTGCAGGATGTTGTATGCAATGTTAACTTTGAAGTTCAGGGTTTTCCCTCCCTTGTACCAGGAACAGGTGCCTAAAGGCAGGGGTTGATCCTGGCTGTTAATTCAAGAACCAGATTCTGCCCCATCGTCACAGCTGAACCGCAGAGGCTGAAGTACACACCAGTGGCCTTGTCTGCAGGTGTGTGGAGTCTCTCTGGTACATAAGCTATTTAAGTGATGGAAAACCTGCAAGTATTTCTGAAGTCTCCCTTTCTTCCCTAGGACGGTTCAGATTAAGGGAACAGGAGGGTTCCCTGGTGTTGAGAGGAAAAAACCTCTCCATGATGTGTTCTGTAGCACAGTGTGCCGGTTTGAGGAAAATCTGGTGGAAAAGGAGCCAGGGCATGGCCCCTTCCAGACACACAGTGATGTCTGAGCTTCTTATTGCTTTTTGTCTCTTATTGTCTTATTACTTGACTTTCTGTTGGTGTTCCCCAGCTGTTTTCCCATTGCAGTGCATATTGCTCTGCCTTGCTGCAAACAACAGCCGTGATCAATACTCTCCTATCCAGAGAGCAGTCACATACACACAAACACAGATGTATTAACTGAGTTCACATGCTATTTGCATACTTCATTTTGTGGAATGTGATGGATGCTAATAACTCCTGCCATAAAATTGAGCCTTTCTGCTGCTGCACCTGCCCATCATTCATTTGAAGTCTCTACTTCCTTAAGGCATGTGGACATTGTCTCCCACAACGGGACACTGTTCTCATGGGGATCCTTCAGCCAGCAGACACAAGCTATGAAATGATCCCACAGCATTACCCCGTGGCATCCAGAGACCTTAAATCAGGCTCCTTAGCCTTGTGGATTTTTGACAGTAAGGAAACAGGAGCATGTGATGCCACAGAGAAGTGCGAGGATGTTCCTGGAGCGGTTTTGGGTGCTCACACTCCCTCACTGCCGTGGGATGGGAGGCAGCAGCAGGGCAGGGGGTGAAGCACCGATGGGTGAAGCTCTCCCATGGGTGAGCCACGGGACAGTCACAGGTCACTGCACAACACCAAACACCCCAGAGCCCGGGCTCCCGAGGAACAGAGATTCTGATGGCAGCCCCCACCTGAGCGCTGCCCTCCCCACACAGCTCACAGCAGAGCAAATGAAAGGGAACAAAGCCACCGAATGACACACGAGACAGAGAAACCTCGTGTTCCCCCCGAGATAACAGAGCACGGCAAACCTGCCAAGTGCAGCTTCTCCTAGGGAGTGGACTTGAATTAAATAAGATTGTGTGAATCACTACCCCCAAAAAAGGAGCTTATGAAAACTAAGGACATGATCTTGTGAAGTAATCTCCAAGAAATCGTAGCAATTTAGTACAAGAATACCATTATAACATCTTCAAATATGTATTTTAAATTTTAAAAAAATTAATTCCAAATAATCTTTAATCTCTCTACTTGAATCCCAGAATATAACATGGAAAGTACTGTGATCATGCCCTCGTTCATGAGCACTTAGAGGAAAATGGGTGTTTGAATCCTTTGTTTCCAGTAGAAGTGGATTCAAATGTGTAAATTCAATTTGGACAGACAGAAGTTCAGCTCAGTATCATATGAAATTATTTTTGTTTTATCTAATATGACTGAAAAGCATGTTTTGGCCCTAGTTCATGTGCTCAGCAACATAGGTCTGTAATTTAGCTCAGATTCAATGAAGCCTTAAATCTAGAGAGCCAACATCAAGATTTTCACAGCTAATATTTTACTGAAATTAAATTCAGATTAGTTCTTTAGATGGTTATGTTTAATATTTGATCTTATTTTAAATATAGACTACAACTGATGTCATCTTAGAACTGACATTAGGGTTAACACTAACAGAAAACAGCAAACAGAAAAGAAACAGGGTGCACCCAATGTTGCACAGGATGCATTGCTGCTGCTGCTGCTGTAGCACAACTGAAGTTTCTTCAAAACTTTCACCCCATAAATAATACTTTCCATGGCCAACATAGAGAAGGAGTTAAGACTTTTCATATGAATTTAATCACAAAGCATCACCGAGATGTATCTTCATTTACGAACTGCCACCAGCCAAACCAAGAGCCTTTGGATTATAGAGAAAAACGAGATGTGGTTTCTTTTCTTCTCAGAGCTTTTACCTGAGAAGGCTTCAGCTGTGGCTGCCGAGCTCTGCTGTGTGCAGTTTGTGCAGCACGAGGGGGGAGCAGGGCCGGGGCTGGAGCAGCCCCTGCGTCGCTCTCCCGCTGCCAGCGCTGTGTTTGGTTGGGACTGCTCCTTCGGCTGGAGAATCCAGAGCTGCTTGTGGGCAATAACAGACTAATCACTTAATACACTGTTCAGAGCAATGATTGTTGTTGTTGTTTGATTCTGGTATTTTTAGGAAGAGGTAATCCTGGATATTTGCATCTCATTTCCCAGAATGCCCCAGAGCTTTTCCAGCAGTTGGAATCTTACAGGATAAACATCTTCCCCTGATTGTAATTGCATTATTAAATATGATTGCTCTCCTCTTCCTTGAAATTTTTTTAAAAGCAGCAACAAAGAACACTGCAAGCAGGCGCCCTGTTGACAGCATGGAGGAGAACTGCACAACAGAGACAGGCAGGAGTATTCCACCTTTAACTTCCAGATGCAAAAAAGACTTCTAAGCCAGGGAGTCCCACACCACCACACAAAAGCTTAGTTTTCTAAATAACTGCAACCATAGGAAGCCTTCAGCTACCAAAATTGAGGCCACCACAAATAACTATTTCCTTTTCAAAACACAATGCAATAGCTCTGAGAAATCCCATCAAAGATCAGGGTTCTGTTACTGTAAATCCCATAGATACAAATAACCATAATCATAGAAAAGTCACACAGTGTAACTGCAGCCAGGGAAAGGGAAGGTTAAGGAGGAGCCTGACATGCTCCTGGACCCACATGAATGTGCTGCTCAGTTCTAAAATTACACTAAACACTTTCCTACACCTAAAACACAGCAATTAACTCAGACTCTGCATGCCCCAGTGACTTGGCTGCTTAAATTCTTTTCCCTCTAGAAAATTCCTCTTCTCTATGATGCCTCACCGCCCCTTTCACAGCCAAGGCTCCCAGTTTGGTGAAAATCACAGGAAACAAGAATGCTGACTATGTGCTCTCAGCAGTAATTGGTACTAGTCCCACCTTCCTGCGTTAAAACAAACAAACAAAACTCCAAAACCAACAAACAAAACCCAACCACCAACCAAACAAAAGCAAAACCAAAAGATAATTGTTACATGTGCAGGCACCTTGCTTCACTGTAAATCCTATTGATTAGGGGAGAAAAAGACTTAATAATGCATATAAATAATATTTGAGAAGCTGTGGCAGTCCAGTGACATTCCTTTGACTGGAAAAGGGGAAAGAGAACTCCCATTTGTAAAAAAGGAAATGAGGAAGAGGGGGGCAGCTACAGGCAGGTCAGTCTCACCTCTGTGCCAGGCAAGACCATGGAACAGATCCTCCAGGAAACCAAACCATTGCACCTGGGCCAGGGCAATCCCAAGCACAAGTACAGACATGGATGGAGGAGAAGGACCTCAGGGTACTGATGGACAGAAATCCAACATGCCCTGGCCACATGCTGGCACCCAGAAACCCCCCATGCCCTGGGCTGATCCCCCAGTGTGGGCAGAAGGGGGGCTGGAGGGAGATGATCTTTAAGGTCCTCTCCAATCCAAGGCATTCCATGACTTTATCATAAAGAGCAGTTACACAACCATGACAAAATATACAAAATCTAAGTATGAATGAGTTTCTGCCTTACTTGCATATTTTTGGAAATGAAAACAGACTTTCTGATGAGAGAACACGTGACACAGAATCAATTTTCATCTCTTTAAAAGAGGGAACACAGCTCCTTCTGCACTTCATGAGACTTCTCCAGGTACAGTGAAGAGTTTGGTTCATGGATACTCTTAGCCTTAACTTAGGAGAGCCCTACTCCTACACAAGCTGATCTGTTTTGAAACTCCTCACCAATACCGTGCATGCCATGGTTATATTGCTGTTTCACAAATATTTACAGTCACACACACATATATAGCAAAACATGCACATTCAGAATATGCTTTATGCAGAATCTTGTGCTTAGTTATTTATGTGTCTTTCCATAGAGCATTAAGATAATTCCCTGCAGAAACCCAGCTGGATTGGGGGCAGGAGGAGAACGTGCCACAGCAAACTGCACACTCTAAGTAGCAGTTAAACTGCTTGAGACCACTTTTCTGCTTTCAAGAGCCTCCGCTCAAGTGTTTTCACCAGGCTTTCCATGTCTAACAGCCTCATGACATGGGAATCAGTAATGCTTCTTCAGTGTACTTTAAAAAAAGTTAAACATCTATAAAGCAAGGCCTCCCATACACCAGATGGTCTAACCTCTTGAGTGTCAAAATCCTTCTGTGTCAGGCAGCCCAATTAAAGGGACATTCTTAGCAGCATGCCTCTCTCCACTGTGCCCTGCCTCCCACTTCAGCCCCCACGTCCCAAAGGGTAATTGCTCAGCACACAATTACAAACACCAGTTTGCCATAGTTCTTTCTCCCCAGTCTCTACTTGGGGGAAACTCTGATGATGGTTAATCTAACTCCTGGGCCTCAATGGAGAAAACTGTTTAAAAAGAGAAGACCTTAGAGCAAACATTAAAATCTTCAGCTAACTAGCATAGCTCCAGTTCTCCTCATTAGCATCATTGTGTTTTAGCCTCTTCAGCTGCGGCAAAGGTCTTGGTAATTTCCAAAAGACCAAAAAGCAGACATGGCAAATAAATAGCAAAAAAAACCCCCATTGTATTCTAGTGGTGTGTGAAGTGGGATGTGCTGCAGTATAAAAGAGGGCCTTGGCCAATTCTAACCTGTCACACCAGCCAGTCCTCACAAAATACATCAGCAGTCCCATTTCACAGGAGCAGGAGCAGCCACGGGCAGCCTGGGGTGGGAGCAGCAGGACACCAGCAGGTTCCCGTGTCTGAGCTGGGCCATCCAGGCTCAGCGCTGGTGTGGGAGCTGTGGGGTGACTGTCACAGCAGAGGACAGGGCCAGCAGGAGCTGCTGAGGCTCAGGACAGCAGGGCAGCCCAGAGAGAGGGTTTTGTGCAGATCTGGCCTGTCCCAGTGCTCCCTGAGGAACCAGGGCCATCTCCCCCTCACACACTTCTCCTGAGGCTCTCCACGCCACATGGGATGTGTGCAGCCACTCCAGCCACTCTGGGCATGAGGTCAGTGGAGACAGAGAGGTTGGTGAGCCCTATTTCACTGCTTGCTGGATGGCTCCAACTCCTTTTCCAGCCTACAGGAACTGATGATGTGGAGCTACTTCTGTCCCTGATTTACAGAAGGGAAATGGTAGCACAAAGCTTCAAAACTCTGCCCAGGAACCTCACAGCAAGTACAACAGACTTGAACTTAATGTCTCGACACCCTCCTAAGTGAGAACACCCACGTTAGCTCAGCTCTAGGCCTGTTTCTGGCAGTGGAGGGTGACAGCTTTTATCCTGTCATGACAGAAGATGGTCAGGCTGCTAACGAACAAGTTTGAGGTACAAACCACCATGACTTCTTCCCATCCACCCTGTGACAGCCCCAAAAACACCAGCATTTGCAAAGAGCCATGGCTTTAATGCCCGAGAAAGGATTGCTGAAAAAGGCAATCAGACACTAACGAAAACATAATCCTCTTCATCCCCAAGTGCATGTTTCAGAGATGATTTACTGTATTATGATAAAGGGAATCTCACATTCAGAGACTGCAGGCTGGAAGACAGGGCATTACACACACGACAGCTCTTTTGATGCTGCTTCAGAAGGAAGAGACTCTTTCCTTCCTGCTGCTCAGAGGAACATTGGCAGCACAATCAGGTTCTCGAGACGTGGCCTCATTCTTCAGGGCTGCTGGATTCAGCAATGTAACATAAAAAGCAGATAACAAGAAATGGCTGGTTATTTTAAACTGGCTGCAGCCCCTACTCAAGCAAGAAAACCAACTGATGGAAGAGCTTCCTCCTACTACTCTGTAATATTGCTGGGGGTTAATATTTGCTACTGAGACAGAGCCAGTGATACCTTGTGGGTGGAAGGACAGTAACACTCAGAGACTAGGATAAAAGACTACACTCCTCATGAAACGAGTTTCATTCCCAGCTCAGCATCAATTTATTCTACTAGAAAAAAAACTGACTGATCAGTTTAGAGTGGAGTCTACATCAAAAGCACAATTTATGACTACAGGCTTTACTAGTATCAGTCTGTAGGTTTCCAGGTATGTAAAATTACAGTTAAATACACAGTGGCAGAATTAGCTGTGAGTTTCTTAAGCGCTTTGGAAACCACAGACTCAATTTAAGTGCTGAGTTGTTCTTATTACTCTCAAAATTGAAGCATTCATTTAATGTGTGGGATATGCTAAAAAGGAGTGACAGATGATTGCTGCCTATCAGAAAGACTAAAGGGAAAGGATAACGTTTTTTAATCAGGAGGATTAAATACACCACATCACCATGCCAGGTATTAGCTATTTTTTGGCCACTTACAGAGCAGAGAAGCTTATTGTGTGCCTAAAACCCCAGCATCACAGAAAGCCTGTTTCAATCAGCATTACATTCTCCAGTTGAGAGGCTCTCCTAAAAAGCTGTTAAGGGTAAGTTTGAAACAAGGCTCTCAAAATGTGCAAAGTCAACGCAGTTCCACACTCCTCTTGCTCTTTTGACCATGTTGATCAGTGTGATGGGATTTAATACCCCAGCCTTGAGCTTGTGAGGGAACCATAGAGCTGGAACTTAGTTCTGCAGGTTCAGTCTCCTCTGAAAGTATTCACCCTGCATGAAGCTTTTAATAATTTCTAAAACCTTCAACTTACACAGGAGGATCAAAAGACAGACAGAAAGAGAATCCAGTCTCCACTACCCTGCCTTCCTTTCCTCTAGACAGATGAGCTCCACCCAACACATCTTTTATGAGGGAAGTGGGAAAAAGAAGTAGGCTATACTTTAATCAGTGGGGGTGCACGAAGAACATTTCAGGAGATGCATTTCCAAAAGCTTTCTCAACTTCCACCTCCCATTCTGAACAGCAGCAGCCTCCCAGAGATCTGCAAAAGTGAGCCATAAACCTCATGAGAAGAAATTTCCCTTGGGAGATCCACCACCTCCAGCTACGCTCAGAGCCAGAGACACTGCAGAACAATTCCCTGTGGGATTGAACATTTCTTTCCTGCTGGAAAGCACAAGTGCAAACATACAGAAAGGAGTGGGAGGTGGAGGATGGTGGACAAAGCCCAAACTTTTTCTTCCTTGTAGGAAGATGCACATTTCTGCCTTTGAAAGGGGTTCTGAGAGAAGGTGGGCAGGACTCTAATTGCATCCAGATTGTTTCGTCCTTCCCCACTTCATCTGGCTGGCAGGTCTGACTGTCAGTACCCTCAGCTTTCCAGCCCTGCACCAGCTAATTGTGGTCCTTACATACACCCCCCCAGATCTAACTTGACACAATGCTGGATAATTGGCACCTCAAGAGAACAGGGAGAGATGGGCACTGAATGTGAATCACCTCCCGCACCTGCAGCAGGAAGATCCTCTGAGACAGAGGCTGAAGTCACTGGCAGGGAGCTTGCCCTGTGCCCAGGGACACAGTGGCAGGTTTGCAGACAAAATGACGACTTAATTTTCCAGTGCTGCCAGTCTAAAGGTCCTAAACCCAAATATACCCTGACAGGGAAAAGAAGGACAAAATGAAAGCCAAGCAGTAGGCTTGGGCAAGAGAAGTGGTGTGTGGGGGGGCAGTAGAAATAGATATTTAATAGTGGATTTAGACTGTAAGTGAAAAAAAGAATCACAAAATTCTCACTCTGCCTCCTTGACGGAGCTCACACTGTGCCTGTGCATTTCTGTTGGCTGTCGAATGGAAAAATGTAAGTGGAACATTCAGCTCTTGAATCAATGTTTATTCGATAAGGTCAGTGCCAGAAAAACAGGTTTCAGTCTCAAGTGTAGGAAAAGACTGAATAGCTGCATACAAACAATGGCAACACATCTGCACTCTCCCCACACTTCCCATCCCTCCCAGCCTTTACTGCAGAAGCAGCCCAGCCCTGCAGAGAGGCTCGAGCAGGAGCTCTGCTACCTCCCAGCTCAGGCACTGGGTAGGGAGGGCTCACTGCTCACAGTAATTGCTACAGCACACTGGTTTGCACAAAAGAGAGCAGTTTCTGGTTTACTCAGAAATATTTACTTTAAGTGCAAGATAAATCAGCACAGCCCAGAGCACAACAGCCTTCTGGTCTGTCTCTAGCTCCCACATCCTCACGCTCACATCTGGCTCCATCGCCCTGGGCTCCCTCTCCCACTCCTGTTCCCTCCACACCTTTCAAGAAACCAGACCTTCTGTAATCATCAGATGCAGCATGTGAACCATAAAGACGTGAAAACCTTGAAAAGTGTAAGATGTGGAGTACACTTCAGAGAGGAGGCTCAACCCAGCCACTCTCCCTGGGAGGTGGCAGTGGTGGCACAGAGCTCTGGGAGCACCCACAGAGCCACTTCAGCAGTGCCTGCTGCTGGTGTCTCCTGCTGGGGCTCTCAGATCCTTGTCTCCAAGGCATGACCGAGCTCTCCTCTGGGCTGGATCATGGAGGCCCGACTGGAATTAGTCCAGCTAAGTGAAACTCTGTCATTGCAAACAGGATGGGGAAGGCTTTGAGGGGGAGGATGTCCTCTGGGTAAGAGACAGGGAAGCAGCAGAGCCCAGGGGCTCAGCACAGAAAACAAAGCAGAACACAGAGCCGGAGACAGTAAATGGAAGAAAAAGATCAGAATTGGTGCTGGTCAAACAAGGAGCAAATTTTCCCTTTGAATGTGACAAGATGGCTCTGAATAAATAATAAGAACATGGTTACATAAAGGTCATGATCTCTGTGCAAACCTCCCACTGCCACCAGGAAAAAAAATCCATTACAGACTGAGATTTCAGGAGCACTGAATTTTATATCCTGGTCTAGGAGAATGAGTTTTATAAAATATGACTGTTTCCTTCAGTCTCTGTTTTTGACACTTTATCCAAACTGATACTTGTTAATCTTCTACATTCCCTCTATTGTTATGGAAGATCCCCTATTCTATAATGATGCTGCCAGTTACAGTAATTCCCTGAAAAGAAAAACAAACACTTGCTTTCAAAGAAACAAAAAAGAATTTTGTGTTCTAAAAGTATAAAAAAATTCAGAGAAAGGAAGAAATAGACAGCCAGTCACTAGTAGAGAGTATTTCAGAGGGCCTGTCATCTATTTTCAAATGCAATTTTCATGTTCAAGTGTATCAGAAAGTCCACGGAATTTTGATTACTAAGGGCCAGACTCCATGAAGAAAATGTACCCTGGGCACATCTGTGAATTTTAGCAGTGGTCTTCCATTACACATTTGTCACCTGTCTGTTGAAATCCTTGGAGACCGTTTGAAGCAATGACTTAGAATCCAAGCAAAAGCCCACAAAAGCCAGGCTTTAATGCAGCTTGCACTGCACCATCACACAGGAGGTTTTTCGTATTTTTTGCTACTCTGCTGCTTTTTGGGAATAAGATTATTTCAAAGCAGACACCTGAATTGGTCCAATAATGAAATCTGCATCTGAAACTCTGGCAAGGGGAAAAACCTCCACGAATGACAGCACAGTTCATTGTATTTCTGCTCCACCAGTACTCAAATTTATTTAGTGACACTACCTGAAGGTATTATTTGCTTACAACCAGTGCTACTTGACTTCTAAGAACTCAGGCAAATTGCATAAAACATAAGAGCAATTAACTTTCTTGGGAGGAAAATAAGTTTAATGTCAAGTTGCTCTGGTGACAGATGTGGCTCCCACATGTCCCAGAGGCTGATCCTGTCTCTGGTGTGATGAGGCTCAGCAGAAAGGGCTGGTACTGAGGGACTTCTCCAACTGAACACGTCCCAAGCTGCACAGCCAGTAAATTACACCAGGACCATACACTGGCCCGCGTGGAGCCCATTGTTTGTTTCAGTAACAATTAATCAAGAGCAAGAAGCTACATGATTCAGTTTGTCACAGTTACAAGATGGACATTTAAAGAGAAGAATGAAAGAAGAGACAAGAATCTCTTTGCCTGCATTTAACTTTCTAAACTCTGTCATTTTTTTCTCACTTCTGACAATTAGAAAAGCCCTTCTCCTCCTTATATGCATAGAATAAAAATACTTAGTCCCCAATGAGATTTTACAGCCATTTGCCTGTTCCTCAGAACCCAGGAGGATGCACTAACTCACACACCACAGTTCAGCAGCTTACAGGGTACCCAAAAATGCTCCAGACACACCAATGAGCTTCCACCACTCTTACAGAAAAAAACCTAATATCTCAATCGCTGATTTCTCATACTTGGGAAGATATTCCCCACAAAATGAAGCAAAAAAATAAGGTAATAGTAGCACCACTTGCACCTCCCTGCAGCTGTTTGTACACCCTTTTCTCGTGCAATTTTGCTGGCAATGGGACAGCAGTGAAGACTCTGCTTTGGCAGGGAACAGACCCACAAGAAGCCACACCAAGGAGATGGTGCCTAAACCCCCTTAGGTGCACAAAGCAGAGTTTTTATATTGTTAAACTACTTTCTTAAGGAGAAACACTCGGACAAAAAAAGACAAAGAAATCCAAAGTCACCTCTGCCACAAGAAGAGCAACATCTGCTTCACTATCCCCCCATGCTCAGGTACACGATGGTGAGGAGGAGGAGGTAAAGAACACCACAGGTTTTCAGACATTCCTCTGACACAGCATTCCCACGTGTTCATAGCCCACGCTCCATAAAAGCTCCGAGGAGTAGCTGAGGGTTCTGGTAACTGTTTTACAGAGGGAGAAGCAGTACAGTGAGTCCAAATGATCTCCCCGATGTCACACAGGAAGGCTGTGGTGCAGCAGGGAGCTGAACACATCTGGCTAACATCAGCTCGGGAGGTCAGCACGGGGAAGGTAATGAGATGCCTCTGCACCAGAAGCTGAGTTTTATAAAGCAAACCATCACAGAAGTTGGAAAAATCACTGCAGTGAATCACACTCACTCAGTATTCAGAGACACGCTCACGTTACAACCACAAGCACTTATTTAATTAGAAAAATGATCTAATTGAGATGCATCCAAAATTGCCTCCAATACAACACAAGCAGTAACATACGTAGCTAAGAAAATATGTAGGTTATGAAGGTGTCTGGGTTTGTGCGTGTGAGGGAAGAACAAGGGTAAATTGTCAGACTTGCTCAGCAATAACGCTGAATACATTTATTAAACGCAATCAAATTTTACAAGGCACTGAAGTGATAACACTGTAGCAGTGGAAAGTGCAAGCAGCAATAAATATCTTGTAAACACAGAGGTCACAGGCCCAGGTGCTTACGAGCATGGGAAGGGTGGCTTACTGTAAGCAGGATGCTTCAGTGCCTCAGCAGTGAGCTCTCTTTTCTTGGAGAAGGGGTGAAACAAGACAGAATGGATTATTATTTAATTTATTGCAATAAATCAGGAGTCAAAGCAATTCAAAGGAATTTGTATCTTATCACTATGTAAAGAAAAATCAAACCTCTATCATTGCAGATCTAAATACAATTACAGGAACGAAATAGCTTTATGTTTAAACCATCTAACTGAGCCTGACAGATGGATACTGTTTATATCCATTTGTATTTATTGAACATAGTAAAAGACTGCAGCTGTTCTGTCAACACCTAGCTGCTTCCAGGGTGTTTGGAGCTGTATATAAATATAACAGAATTTTATGGATAAATATATTCCATGGAATAAACATGGTGAAGATACTGTGATATAACACATATTTACATTAACAACCATAATACCTTGAACTGGTTCCTATTGATCTTTAGGCGCTTCACCAGAGTGTGGATAAAGCACATGCACCCTCACCCTGCAGACACAGAATTAAAGCTCAGAGATTAAGTGCTGCCCAAGGATCTCCCAGGAGCTCGCTGTGAGCGATGGGATTAAGCCAGGCCTGTGCTGCAGGCTTTGTCTGCAGTGCTTCCCCATGCACACCTTCCCCTGCCCGTGCACAGCACCCAGAGCCAGCTCACTGAACACCCAAAAATTCCCTGCCTGCTGTAACCTCCCACTGTGGGGCAATCAAAGCCAAAGCTGTCCATCACCAACCCTGACAGCTGATTCCTGCTAGGAATTCCGGGCAGAGCCTCTGACACGATCTGACCCACACCGAATCTGCCCCCACCGGCCAGAGGATCAGAGAGCAGCCCATAATTAGCAGAGCTATAATCCCACACCTCATCAGCGAGGTTTTGCATATACATGACCGACTGCTCCGCATGCAAATCTCACACGCTGCAAGCCAAAGCTTTCAGCGCTGCACGTGGGGAGGAACCCTCGCAGCCCTGCAGGTTCTCCTGGGGTTTCTCCTGCTCCGAGCCCTGGGACACGCTGGATTTTGTCTGCCCACTCTGCAGGATGTGAATAACAGCACCACTGCACGTGGCTAAGCTTCAGGTATTTTTTTCTTTGAAATGTCACAAATAATTGTGGAGTATGCTCCATCGCAGTCTGCGTTTACAGAACTGGTCAACAAGAGAAAGGGAAGAGGGTGGGAAAAGGATGACACTGGTTGGGAAAAAAACTGGGGCCTGCATAGGGCAGGGAGGTGACACAATCTGAGGATAAGACTTCTGTGGGAGTCTTCTGGAGGCAGCTATTTCAGGCTCCTGGGGCTCCTACAAGGAATTTCAGTCAGGAAATGGAGCATTTTTCCTGCTATGGATTGCTCCCTCATCTTCAGAGTCCCTCTAACCCAGGTTGTCAAAGTGCTGTGCTACCTACTTTAATGCTTTTCAGAAAACACAAACAAATTTTATGGAGCTCTCTGGACAGGAGGAATGGAAAGATTTTACTGGGAGAGAAGAGCTGTTAATCTGGCAATGAGAAAGATGATGGAACACTCTAGAAAACAGATCAGAAATGAAATATGATTTATCTGGAAGCAAGCACATGGGTAGAAATGGAAAGAAGGAGTATGTGGGGGGGAATTTAGCTTCCTTTCTGACTGAATTGCTAAACTCTCAGTCATTTCTAAGCAGTGGGAATCAGAGTGTTCATTTTAAAATCATCATCAACTGATGGCCAAATTCTTTTCTCATATAAAGGGATTTTCTCTTCTCCACTCTGCCTGTGGAAGGGGCAGCAAAGGAAGAGAAGAATGGAAGGGAAAGGAGAACTGGCCTGCTAATCCCATCTGGCAAACACAGGAACTGAGTGCAGGCTCCCTGATTCCCGGACAAGAGCCACATCCCCACCGGACCACCATCATTTCTCATCTGGAAATGTGCATGTGCGTGCACGCAGCCACAGAGGCAGGAGCAGCACAATCACGGCTGTCCTGCCCTGCCACTAAGGCCTGAACTCTGAAATGAGAGCCATCATCTCGACAACGGAGAGGGCACATTAACAGTGCTGCCAGTTCAGCTCTCCCGAGAGGAGCCGTGTCCTGCATGCTCACGCGCAGCCGGGCTCCGCGGGGCTGACACATCCTCGGCAAGGATCATTATCCTGCCTCTTCCCTGCCTCTGGTCGGCCGACTGCGGCTTTGATAATTACCCTGCAGAAACCCAAAGCTGCTGCACCAGCATCTTAAACACAAAAATCATACTCTGTTGCCATTCTTCCCACAAACATTTTTATAGCAGACAGCAGTTTCTACTTAGGCAGCAGACGGACCAGAAAATACTGCTTGAAATGCTTTTGAAGTGGAGATGGGACCGTAAGAGCAGATGCCTACCCCTCCCTCCAGGGAGTGCAGATGTGGATGGGATTCTGGTCCGGAGCTCCAGGATTTGGCTCTTTCGAAACACCCTGAAACTTCTAGTAAGGGCTGAGCATCTGGGTTGCGTCTATTGTGAGAGGAGGGGGTTTAAGCATTACTTTTTTTCTGAACCCAGGACTCAGCAGAAGAGCAGCACACCCTGAGAGCTTAAGCAGAACGCGGTCAGAGCACAGCCCGTGCCTGCAGAGAGGAGCTGGGCTCACACCCAGCACAGGCCAGCAGAACTCACTCAGCCGGAGAGGGCAGGGTACCAGTGCTGTGTGCACGGGCACATCTCCCACGCAAGCACCGGGTTTGGGGACAGAGAGGAGGCACAGCGAGTCTTAGAGCACCTCTGGAAAATAATTTGGAACAAAACAAATCAACAAAGACCCTTGAAGTTGTTTGTTTCTGCTGTAAGTTCTGCAAATAACAAACAAGGTGTCTGTACAGAGGTTCCTGCCAACAGCTGCCATTAACATACATAAATCTTCCGTTCAAAGGAAGCCTCCAGCAGTCAGTTTTTCTATCTTAATTTGATTCTTTTGACTTTTCCATCCTGTCTGTTTTCATCTTTCCTCATTAAAAGGATTTTTTAAGAAAAGATTTTTTTTTAAAAAAAAGCCAAACATGGCTAATTATTTTAATGAGCTACCAAAAAAATATAGTTGCTTTCGACTCTGAATATAAGCAAATGTCAACATTGCATGGGGAGCAGAGGCACCACAGCATCTTATTACTATACCATCAGCTCCTATATTTGATTAATGAAGACTCACAGGACTAATTTTACGCTGCTTCATTAAAAGCCTGGGGCAATTAGCATAAAGGTTAGACTACTACATTATTAAAATGTTATTTTTTTAAACAAAATAATTTGCTTCTTTTCTTTTCCCTCTGAAAAAAAAAACAACACACACTAGAGAGACAAAAGGAATTACTGTCTTTTCCAGCTTCTTAAGTAGAGACACATGAATTGCTAAATCTCATCAAGGATTTTAGCAAAGCAGCAAAGCAGCTGCCCAGTCTCTACAAAAGGGCAAAGGCTGTGCTCTCCTGTAAAGCAACACACAAAGGGAACAAACAGCCTTTCTGCTTAGAGCACAGGATGGTGATAAACTTAAAATTCAGCCAGCACCTAGAGGGAGGGGGAGAAATCGCTCATTCCAAACAGTGCATCCATTTCTCACACAACTAAACCTGTCTTGCAAACCTCTCCAAATGATGATCAAAGGTAAAAGCGCATATATGCAACACTGCAAGAGCTGAAGTGTACATCATAAAAAGGCATCTCCTATTCTTTGAGATTTTATTGAGAGAACGGAGGAAGAACTGCTTTTGAACTTGCAGGTGAGCAAATCTCTAAAAGCACATCAGACCGGCAGCCTTGCCGTGCTGTTGATTCAGCATCATGCTGGACAACACAACAGAGCAAGGGTCAAACCACTTCACCATCTCCCTGCTCCGTTTTTCCTCTCCTTCCTCAGATTAGCAGCTCTCTGAAAACCAGCTTCCTCCCAAGCCTCCGCCTCCTCCTCCTCTGCTACAGCCCCAGGAATGGAATAAAAACATAAAAAAGCAGCAGCAGCCCTAAGGAACAGACTTGATGAAAAAGAAAAGCTAACTGCCAGACAACGCTTCAGTCTGCTGCAGAGCTGCTCGGCACGTGGGAGGACTTGCCAAGACGTGCACAAGGCACCGCTCTGCTTGCAGTGCCTGCTGGCACTCGAGGGGTTAAAGCAATCTAAGCCAGGCCTGCTGGAGAAGCACTACAGCAGGAAGAAAGAGTTACAAATGATTTTTCTTGGCAAAAGCAGCTCATTGGAATAGTGGAAGGATTGTGCTTACTCCTCATATATAAATGCCAAAATGAGGCTTGCTGACACTTTCCTGGCACGCCCCAGCCCTTCCAGCGGCCCAGCACTTCAACCAAACTTTTGGAGGGACAGAAGGACACACAAGATGCTTCCTCCCCAGCAGACCAAACCCTCCTCTCAAGTGGCACGATCCAGTCCTTACAGAAAGCACCCATCCACCAGCACCCCGCAGATTCAGCTCAGCCTCTCCCTTTCCACAGCAGTGCCTGAGTTTTGTGGCCTGTGTTTGGGGATGGGGTTGTGTGAAGCCACCAGCACACATGAATTCTGGGGCATGCTGCTGGAAGAGGGGGCACTCATGAAGACTAATTTTAGACAAGATGAAATCTGCTGAAACATCAAAATTTTGCAACTTGCTTAACCAGCAGCCAGGCTTTTCCCTTACCCTGTTCTCCAACCCCTAATTCACCCTGACTAAGAACTGGCAGGGAGTTTAAGGTAACCCTTTCCCTGGTCCTCTCTCCCAGGGTCTACAGCCCAGCAATTTATGGGCCTTGAGAGCCAGAAGCTACATCCAGATCATCATGTTTAATAGACACTAATCTTCCTAAGGGTCTAATCCCCTTGTACTGCTTCTTTAGACTTACACTTTTGACTTCTAGAAAAGTTCCACATGAGTTTTGTAATTTCCTTTTGCCCTGCTAGAAGAACAAAAAAAGGAAAAGAAGAATAAAAGAAAAGAAATGCTTATCAATTCCAATTCCTATCAGACTTACACAAACTGTTATGATTTAAGTATTCACTGTTTCATCATAAGAAAAAATGGCTCCATAGCCACTGCAGAGGTTCATGGCAGGGCTTTAAGAAGATGAAGGTCAAATGGCTATTTTGGGAGTGATTCTCTTGTTCAAAGGCACATGTGATGCAACCTTGGCTTCTGCCTGGGGGCTGCTCTCGTGCCTTGAACAGCGATGGCTGAAGTGCCTTTGCAGCTGAGGAAAGAAGGTGATTCCCACCTGTGCCAGAGGAACTTCCCTTTCCTCATGCCAGGCTCCCTGAGGCTCAGTGCTCTGAGACTGCTTCATCACCTCCTGCCATCTCTCTCAATGTGGAGCTGCTCTCTGACACATTCATACTCAACACCATCCAGTTCCTAGCTTTTTGCTCTTTCTTAAATCTCTCCTGTTTCCCCTTGTAGAGATGGCTTTTCTTTTTTGTTCCTGACAACCTACAGCCCAAACCAACACCTTTCTCTCTTGCTCTCCAACAGTAATGAAAATACATGCCCAGAACCTCTCCAAGTATCCCTGTAGACACTCAGATGATTATTCTTAAAAAGGCAACTGCAGGAACAACTTCCTGCCAGTGGATTTATATCAGGCTTCCCAGCTCCACGGGCAGAAACACAGTTTGGAAACTGGAAGGGAGGAATCAGTTCTCTGAGATCATCTGCTGCAGCCCTGCACCACGAGCAGCAGCTCTCTCATGGCTAGTTTGGTTCTTCAGGAGCCCCCACAATGCCAAAGATTAAATCCCCAAACCTCAACATCCCTTTGGGAAAATAAAATGGGCTAAAGCCCATGAGACAAGACTGTAATAAATTTTAGCGGTAAAACCAGGAAATCTTTACTGGTTTAACTTTTTTTCACCAGACTTTGATTGATTTCTGTACCAGGATTATTATGAGCAACTCCTATTAGTTGTGACTCTTCTTTCCACATTCACATCAGAAATCCATGCTGCCTGCAGCAATGCCCACTCAGACTGGAAGGGTTTATGATGAAAAGATCACCTCATATATTCATCCCACAGCAAGTCTCTTTAGTGTGATCCAGTACATCGTGGCTGCACAAAGAGGAAATGTTTGCAAGGTAGTCAGCTTTTTCTGTAAATATATACATCCAGCATGAGGCTTCCAGGACTGTCAGATTGCTTTACAAAAGAAAGACACATTTTCGCTGGTTACAATCTGGGGAGGAGGAGAGCCACATTTTCAAAATATCAGAAGATATTGTGCTGCAAGTGGGAACTCAGCTTGGACCTGCTATCTCCAGGATCAGAATCATATTAGCAGAAGCTAGGGAGAGGAAAAAAAAAAAAAGAACCGAACAAGGTTCACTGTGCTGCTGTTGCAGAAAAGAGAAATTCAATCCTACAGCCTGGGTGGTTAGGAGGAGGGGATGGTGTGATGGCAGAACAGAGAAACCTACCAGAAAAATTATCAGCACTGATGGAAATGTCATCCCCATCACTGGAGAACACCCTAAACTGCCGGGTATCCCAGGGCCCTTTTTCTAAGTCCATTCCTGGGCCTGGAAGCTCAGCAATCAGTCTTGTAAATTTTCAATTTTCAAATCCAGGCAGGAGGTTTGTTTTTCTTGAGCAATGTGCCAATGCTGTTTTGTGCTGTACAGCTTCCAGTATTTTCTTAAGTGCCTTGAGAGGCTTGGCATGAAGGGCACTGTGGAAATGGAGCTTTAACTGATTGCTTCCAACTTCTGCCTTGTAACCTCCCTTCAAAATGAGGGATTTCAGCAGCAGGAGACACTCCTTTCCCTGCACACGAGGGGAACTGTGCCTGCTGCAGCACACACCGACAGCAAAACGTGTTTCAGCAGTGCCAGGAGCAGAGTCCCTCCCCGGCAGGGCGGTGACCAACACCTCCATCCACCGAGCACTGCCAGCGGCTCCAGTTTAGGACAGAACCCTCACCCTTCTCCGTGCCCACACAACAAGGCACACTGGATATTTCTCTTTCGGCCAGCCAGCTCCAAGGACCGACTGACAACGTCCCTCCCATCACAGAAACCACGTACAACCACAGGGGGAGGAACTTTTCCAGCTGCCAGAGAGGTCAGCCACAATCACAGCCTCAAATTCACTAATAAATGAACACACCAGAGCCCGCTGAAATGAGCTCAGCTAATTGGAGGTGTTGGGGGATGACTAATTCATGACCAGCCATGGCCAGGCAAACTCCTTCTCTACTTGCAGACTCATGTGCCCTATCCCCAGCTGCCATCCTGACCTGCAGGTCAGATCCACAGCATCACTGGGAGCAAGGAGCAGGGATAAAGGGAAAACAGTATAATGCTTTCCCCCATTAACACTTGACTTGGGGCACAGAGCATCACACTGTTCTTTGTCCAGCATCTTTAAAGATTTTGGAAAGAATATCCTAATTAATCTGTGGAGGAATTCAGGCAAGATTGCTTTAAGTATTTTTAGCTTAAAAATGCAGTGTTGTCAAGCATTTTCCTTTTTCCTATTTCACAACCTTCTCACGTGTTTGAGGCTATTATACAGGAGCATAAACCGTCTATAAAGCCCAAGATTATGCAACAGCATTAAAACACATAATATTTTGGGGCTCCACAGTCTTATTATTTAATGATAGTAATTTTCCTGCCTTTCATCCAGAAGGACCCCCCAAAGTAACAGTTTTCCCAAAATAGAAGAGCAGCTGCCTGTGAGGCAGACAAAGCAAAAACCTTTGCAGTGACTCATCAGGGGAGAAAAGGAAATGACAACTCTTGTCCATAGGAAGATACTACTGAAGTTCTGCTAAGTGGGATGAATCCAGAATTCACCAGAGAGAGCAGCTAAGGATTTTTGCTTATCAAAGTTTTGCTGCTGATCCACAAACATAAAGCTAATAATAGTAGCAATAATAATAATAATCATCATCAACATCAAAACAAGCCTTCAGGGCATATTTGCATTGTCACTTCTTATGTACCCTGATCAAACCTCAGTGATAGCCGTGCTCCCTTCCAGAGCAACTTCCACCCAATTGTGTCAATACGTCTTACCATCATTAACAAATTAAGCTGTGTTTTGAATGCCAAGATAACAAATACTATTCTTCTTCCATGTCATGATTCAAAGTCTGTTGGGTTGTACGAGAATTTGGATCAATTCTTCATTGCTTAAAAAAAATACCAAAACCAACCACAAAGAACAAATGAGAAAAAAAAAAAGCCAAAGTCATCCAAGGTGATCTGTGAAGGACTTGATTCTTGGTGCTGCAGCTAAGCAACTGATTAGTGTCTCATTGAGGAGAAAGAGGCAGCAATAGATCCTTGTGCTAAACCAGAGCCCAGACACTTCCCAGAAGGGACAGGAGCTGTGAGCACATGCAGAGCTGAGGAGGGGGTGGCTGAGGGACGTGGGCTCAGTGACACACAGAACCACCCGTGAGAGCAACCCCGAGCAGGCGTATGGCCCTCTGCTTGGTGGAGGAACAAAAAATCCTGTCAAGAAACAGCACTTTTCCCACACATAAATACACCCACAGTCAAGACAGGGGAGGCCTCCTCCCTGCTTCTCTGCTTTTGCTTATTTCCCATTAGTCACAGCACAAATCAAACTGCCAGGCTGCCAAGGCCTCCCCACAAGTCAGCAGTTCTGCGTCCCTGGCAGCAGCGGCCCGAGGAGAGCTTTGGGATGGTGTCCCCGGTCGGTGCAGCCCCGGGAGCTGCTGTCCCTCCCTGCCCTGCCCCCGAACTGGGGACAGCCCCCGAACACACAGAAGTGGCTCCTGCGCTACCAACACAGCTGCTGCCTTGGGGTCCCAGCCAGGATCACCCAGCACAACCAAACCACCTGCTTTACACTGCACACCCCAAATCTGCTAACACTCAAACCATCAGGCACTTTGAACATTCTGGGTTGACATTAAGTACCTGATTTGCTACAAAATCAAAAGCAAAGTGATACAGAAATTAACATTTTACTTGTCTAGACTGGGGTATTGCTTTAGACATGGTGCTGCACTGCTATTTGCTCTAGGATTTATTTAACAGCTAGACAGAAATAAGTTGGCCTTCAAGAAGAGCTTGAGTCTTCCCTTTGAGAAAACAACTGAAGTTGTATCTCAGTACTATATTATTTCCTTGAATCCATAAGAGGAGGAGGGTTCAGTTTCCTAAGAACTAAAATCAAGAGACTAAACTTCCAAGTATTTGGGCTTTACTCTCATCTTATGCAGGAATTAATTTTATCACATAAATAGACATAGATCTCTCACTTCCTATTAACTCCTAAGGGGTAAGAGCTAATCTTGAAACTACTACTGAAAAGAGTCAACCTTAACACCAATTTTCATCTCTATAGATAAGGAGCTCAGACACTGTACTAAGTCATGTGGTGCTTAATGCATTTCCTAAATTAATTGGTTCCTAAACTAATGTATGTTCAGATGAGTTTGTAGAATATGCTTGCAAAAGGAGAGCAGGGAAATCTTGTCTATCTGTATGGAGCTGGTTGGAGTTTGCATCTGGGCACTTGAACATTTTAGCTGCTCTGTTAATGCCAGAACCCACGTTCCCCCAAATCCTACCCACAGACATCTTTCTTAACAACTACACAGCACACATTTAGTTAAACTGGATGAAAGCAAGTCTCTTACCAAAGACAGGCTCACTTATCAAGCAGAGAAGTATCTGAAGAAGTCCATATGCATTTAGACTTTAGAAACACCCAATTTGGGATGGAGGCTCCTGTTTTATATTTTACCAAAGAGAAACTTAAAAGCTCCATTGATGATGGTGTACCAATCATCTAACCACTAAAGCTGCCTTTGGCAAAAGGTATTTTTCTCAACAGTCGATCTGCTCATTTAGTTTTGAATTTGAGCTTTGAAATGATGGGAATTGTTTCATTGGCCATTGAAAAATGACCCACACATGGAGGGATCCCAGGTTTTCCACACTCATTGGTTAAATACCACTGCATTTTTAAGCGTTCCCTCATCTAGAAGAGGAAGGAGAAACAACCAAGGCAATGCTTTCTGTAAAGCCCTTCCCCCTCATATCAGTGCTTCAGCTTACTGCTACACCGATTGCCACATAATTTATTTCATTCCAGAACTGGTGTGCAAATAAGCTTTTGGATGCCAGCCACAGAGGAGTCTCCAATACAGAAACTAGGAAGTCTTTTTCTTTATTAAATACCCTCAAATCAATGTCACAAGCAGTGATACCCAGGCATGCATGGGATTGGGGTCAGGAAAGGATTTCTTATAGTCTGCCCACTTTTTGCTTAACACTTTTAGCTTTGTGGATAGAACCTTTTGGGATTTTACTTTTTTACTCACAAAATAATGCCATTAAATGCTAACAAATCAAATCCTTATGAAAGCATGTACTTGTCCTGATGGTTTTCTCTCCACCCCAAACTGACTTCTGTTCATAAAATCACCTCAATGCAAACTCACTGAAACAGTTTTAAGCTTTTTCTAAATTGATTAGATTTATAAAAGCCCAATTCAAACCATTCAGCCAGAACTGACAGGAAATTCACTCAGACTCACCTCACCTGGGTACTCCGCATGTTTGGAAACTAAGCAGTGTTTAGAGAAGGCATTGCAACTTCGGTGGAAGGAGCACTGGACTGGGAGACTCCTACCCTTGGCTTCCTGTAGCCAGGCCAGTGAACTGAAATGTCATTTCAGTCTGTACCTGTTTCCCAAATATACAGCATTAGCTCCCAGTCCTGTCCTTCTGCACTGCACTATGAGGCTTAGCCGTGACAGCGACACAGGAAAGAGGAGAATTAATGAAAGGATAGTTACAACAAACTACACTTGAATGATTTTTTTTTTTAATTTGAAACCAGTTTTTTCTTCCCCAGATCTGGCATTTAGGAGAATGAAGGCTTTTTCCCATTCATAGCCACACCAAGAGTTGTAGCAGTTTAAGTAAGATTTTATGGATAGGGTAAAACTGCACTGATGCAATAGAATTGATTGAGAAAATTATTTCATTAAAGTGGTGCAGTTGACTCATATAGGAAATATTATTTTGATTTAGGGATATCAATTTAGCATAAATCAGCAATAAATCCATTTAAGATTTAGGTACATCACTGTGGTTTTCTTGTCTAGGGAAGAGTGTAAAAGAGTACAATTGAAAATATCATTAGAAAGAAACAGAAGCATGAGAGCTCATGAGAACAAGAGCTATGAAATCTAGAAATTACTTTCAATTAATAACTGCTAAAACAGAAACACTTCTGCCTAGTGTATCCATGTATGACCCATTAGACTCTGCTGGAAAGCACGTGGCTGAGGCAAGACAGTAAAGCAAGAGATCAGGTATATCAAGTTAGATTAAAAAATACTTTTATCCCACCAACACTGTCTTACCCAGGCAAACCAGTTCCTCTCTCTGGGCTGCCTGGTCTGGCACCATATTTGTGGTCAAGGACCTTGTTCTCTAAGAAGGAAAGTTGCACATCAGACTTAACTGGAATGTGGCCCAGTTCCACAAGAGGAGGTTTTTAGGGAACCTTGAGCTAATGCTAAAAGCCTCCTTTCTTTCCTCCATTCTAATGAGAGCTCTCCAAGAACTTAAAATTTAATTCTGTAAGACAAGCAAAAGGAACATGAGTGAAGATGGGTAGGTGAATGAACAGATGAGCTAGTCCAGCCACAGAACCACCTGAGTCTGTGAGATCTACTAAAACCTGAGCTCTTGCTACACAGCAGGCAGTGGAAGCAGGGTGGAAGTGGAAGCACTTGTCATGGCAACTGTCCCCTTAAATCAGCCTATGGAGAGACAGCCCAGTGCTCTAATATTAGCATAAAGAAACTGGGACTACATCTCTCAAAGCCCAGAAGATTCAATAAGCAGAATGCCTTGCCTTCCATTTGCTTCTCCCTGGGAAGGTTTTAGAAGCCTTGACAAAATGGCTAAATCTGCTTCATTTGGCCACAGACTTTCTTCTCCTGTAGCCCCTGCGTGTGTGTAGAGTTTATGGACATCCTGACAGCGTGTACAGTTACATAATGAGCTCCAGAGACAAGAATTTAATTTGGCTACAGAAAGCTGAATGTTTCTAAGAAAGCAATTTTCCTTCTTACACTGGTCTCCAAGAGATTCACCCATCCAAACGAATAAGCTGTTGAACTGAGTGAGGCTACAGCCTGTGCTAATACTGAGAGCACTCCTGTAATAGCTCAAGTCCCCTTCTACTATCTTTCATCTGCTTTAGCTCAGTGTTGCTGGTGTATGAAATTTAAAGAGCTCTGAAAAAGATGTTAACGAGCCCTAAAGAGGAGAGTGCTCTAGCGATAGTCATTCCCAGGAACACCTGTGAACTATTGAGTTTAATTAGTCTACAGCTGGCACTGAGTGTGTGTGGAAAGACAGGGGATTTATTATCGGATTGCCAGGCCTTAGATTGGCTCTTCCAGCACATTTTTTTCCTGTTTGTTTGTTTTGTGATAAAGGACACACAGAGAGTGAGGGCAATTTAACTAGCAGGGAATTCCCTCCTTGGAAAGGGTGCCAGACATTTGGATGCTGGGAAGTGCCTGCAGTGGGGAGAGCCTGGCAGGGCGAGCTGATGGCGAGCTGTGCACCCCAGCCCTGTTATTTACTGTGTAGCACAATTTACTCCCAAATCCATACCCTACAACTACAGCACAGCTAAGGGCCCAAATTTTCATTTCAGTAACACATTATACTTCTTTTTGTTACTCCTCAGGACTCCACTTAACTCTACAGGCATCCTAACACAAACCTAAGAAGTGGGAACAGCCTCTGCTGCCACTTTATTCTGTCATCTACAACACCCAGTGACTTTCAGCACAGGTAGCTGTTTCACCACCAATTATGTCACAGTATCACACACACAGCTGCATATATTTTCATCAACGACAGTGAATTACAATTGTTCATCCTCAAATATCTCCAACCCACCTGCCTGAAATCATGGCTGCACTCCCACCTGACATCAGTTTTCTCTTCTGCCCTCCTATTTACTAGGCAGAGTTTGAAGAGAGAGTGAAAATATGCCTCACATATTGTGCAGAAGCCAAGCAGAGCCATAACTCAGCCCACCTGAACTCTACCCACAGCAGGCAGTGCCCAGTCCCCAGGGCAGATGGGTGCCAGCTTCACTGCAGCAGCTCAGGGGCTGGGTTGGAAGCTCCTGGCATTCTCACAGAAAGCAGACGCCGTTTGGAGGCTTTTATCTTTGAATGACTATTCTCCTACTTTGTGCTAAATTCAAAATACCTCAACGGAAACAATGCCCTACTTAAACCACAATGTGCAAAATAATTATCATCCTGACATCATCTTTACTGACAGCAGCTCGTCTCCTCAGCTGGAGTACGAGCTGCTTCCCAAGCTGATCGGACTTCATCCTGCCATCACCTTGACACTGCCAAGTCAGTTGTGCTGACATTTCTTCTAGTTGACATTGGAAAGCCTTCAGTAAATCTGTACTGACATCTTAAACTCTCTTTTCGTCCCCCCATACTTTCCTCCTGTCATGTCATCTCCATAAAATTGCCCTGCCCTTGTTTCACTTCATTTTGACATCTTATTGTTACCTCCACAGATCCTTTTTAGCGCAGCGCTTCTGTCACAAAGGCACAACATCTCCAAAGACCTGACACGGGAGCACCTGGAGAAGTGTGCCAGGAGCCTCATTAAAATGAATTAAATGTCTGTGTTATCACTTCTACCCCTTCCCAGCAAGGTACTCCCCAAACCACAGCCTCACCCCACAGTGCTACAAAGCACTTGAAGACAGAGTAAAACCTGCACACCCTGACTCCTGTGACAGCCAGGCTTGACCCAGTCTCTGATCCTGGGGAGGACACAGAGGCTGGCAGGGGAGAGCAGGGGCCAAGCAACAAACTGCCCAGTAGCTCTCCAGCGTCAAGCTTTAGTGACAACCCAAAAACTTCCTGCAATCCAAGTCTGGAAAACACAGCAAACCGGACACCACAGCGAGCCCCTCATTTGGCCAGGCCAGGCCTGCACTGCCAGCACCAGGGATGATGGGGGATGTAAACAGAAACACAATTCCTACAACACTTGTTATTCACGGCCTCGGCCCCTGCGATGCAGCTCCAAACCTCCCGCCCCAGGGATGTGGCCCAGAACCTCCCCAAACCCACGGCACCAGCACCACCCTCACAGGGAGGGGCCGGACAGCACCTTCATTACCCCAGCCCAGGTGCCCTCATTAGCAGGCTCATCACCCTCATTACAGGGCTGTCCCCTCGTTAGCAGTGAGGGAGCCCCAAAAATGGCCCCACTCTGCTCCCCCGGGCTGCAGGGAACCCCAGGGACACATGGCCAGGGACTCACTCCATACTGAATGTAATTCACAGGCTTTACAATCCCCTTGAGGAGGGAACCTCAGGCCTTGTGCTCACTCCATGAGATAGTAACAAGATGTACTTGTGCCTGGTGGGGTGGGGAAAGCAGGGGAACAGCCCTGTGAAACCACAAGGGAGCTAAAACTCATATATGCTTTTGTGGTGTCTAACAGATTTTATGCTAATATAATATACAGAGAATTTAAAAGTACTTTATATACACGGAGTATTTCCTAAAATTCAGTTATGTTTTGAGATGTAAATAGATACCTGCTCTAGAAGTGTAATTAAGCTGTCCATGCAATTAAAAAGCACGTTGTTTTATTTGCATAATTCCATGCAGCTTTTTCTTTATGGATAGACCATGAAATACAATGTCTTCCTGACACCAGATTTGTTATTTCTTTGCTTATTGATCCATATTTCTCCAAGCTGTAAAAATCACTTACAACCCAGGAAAGCCACAAGGGCCAGACCAAAAGCCTGTGAGTTCAAACACAGATGTGGATTTCATATATGCCAAAAACCAGACCAACGAAATTAAATCTATGTACTTCTAACTCAAAAATGAGAAAAAAAGCCCTTCCAGGTATTTCCTGAATTCCAAATCTGCAGTATACAGTTCCATCAGGAAAAAAAAATCCAGGCTGGGAGAAAAAAAATATGAAAAGACACCCTAACTGATGAGCAATAGATGTAGACATTACACGTGAGAGATTTCTATTAATCAACTTCTGCTACATGTATTTTATGCATCTAGTATGCACCTATAAATTCCTCCAAAACTACATCTGTGAGAAATACCTTGTGTCTGTATTGTCTTTTAAAAATCCCCCCTAACCTATTCCTTGCTCCTTCCCAGTGTGTGCTCTCCTGCGCTCCCCTGCTCCCGCCAAGGCTCCAGACTCCGGCTCTCGGCTCTCAAACAGCCTCAGAGAGTTTCAAACGGGTGTCATTAAAATCCCGGTGCACCCTGTCCCCAGGGACACACGGACACCTCCCCACGTGAGAGGGTCAATCCCGTAAACCCGCGGCAATACCCACCACGGGCCGGACAGCACAGCCCCCTCAGCAGCGGAAATAATTCCATTGTGCACAGATAAACTCCAGTGGGGTGGCTGTGTGGGTGGGACAATGACCCCGCAGTGTTTGGTGCTGGAGCAGGTGTCACTGAGGGCCCCTGGGGTGACCCCAGCCCCAGGAGCCTGTGCAGGTGTCACTGAGGGACCCCCTGGGTGTGCCCCCAGCCCCAGGAGCCTGTGCAGGTGTCACTGAGGGACCCCCTGGGTGTGCCCCCAGCCCCAGGAGCCTGTGCAGGTGTCACTGAGGGACCCCCTGGGTGTGCCCCCAGCCCCAGGAGCCTGTGCAGGTGTCACTGAGGGACCCCCTGGGTGTGCCCCCAGCCCCAGGAGCCTGTGCAGGTGTCACTGAGGGACCCCCTGGGTGTGCCCCCAGCCCCAGGAGCCTGTGCAGGTGTCACTGAGGGACCCCCTGGGTGTGCCCCCAGCCCCAGGAGCCTGTGCAGGTGTCACTGAGGGACCCCCTGGGTGTGCCCCCAGCCCCAGGAGCCTGTGCAGGTGTCACTGAGGGACCCCCTGGGTGTGCCCCCAGCCCCAGGAGCCTGTGCAGGTGTCACTGAGGGACCCCCTGGGTGTGCCCCCAGCCCCAGGAGCCTGTGCAGGTGTCACTGAGGGACCCCCTGGGTGTGCCCCCAGCCCCAGGAGCCTGTGCAGGTGTCACTGAGGGACCCCCTGGGTGTGCCCCCAGCCCCAGGAGCCTGTGCAGGTGTCACTGAGGGACCCCCTGGGTGTGCCCCCAGCCCCAGGAGCCTGTGCAGGTGTCACTGAGGGACCCCCTGGGTGTGCCCCCAGCCCCAGGAGCCTGTGCAGGTGTCACTGAGGGACCCCCTGGGTGTGCCCCCAGCCCCAGGAGCCTGTGCAGGTGTCACTGAGGGACCCCCTGGGTGTGCCCCCAGCCCCAGGAGCCTGTGCAGGTGTCACTGAGGGACCCCCTGGGTGTGCCCCCAGCCCCAGGAGCCTGTGCAGGTGTCACTGAGGGACCCCCTGGGTGTGCCCCCAGCCCCAGGAGCCTGTGCAGGTGTCACTGAGGGACCCCCTGGGTGTGCCCCCAGCCCCAGGAGCCTGTGCAGGTGTCACTGAGGGACCCCCTGGGTGTGCCCCCAGCCCCAGGAGCCTGTGCAGGTGTCACTGAGGGACCCCCTGGGTGTGCCCCCAGCCCCAGGAGCCTGTGCAGGTGTCACTGAGGGACCCCCTGGGTGTGCCCCCAGCCCCAGGAGCCTGTGCAGGTGTCACTGAGGGACCCCCTGGGTGTGCCCCCAGCCCCAGGAGCCTGTGCAGGTGTCACTGAGGGACCCCCTGGGTGTGCCCCCAGCCCCAGGAGCCTGTGCAGGTGTCACTGAGGGACCCCCTGGGTGTGCCCCCAGCCCCAGGAGCCTGTGCAGGTGTCACTGAGGGACCCCCTGGGTGTGCCCCCAGCCCCAGGAGCCTGTGCAGGTGTCACTGAGGGACCCCCTGGGTGTGCCCCCAGCCCCAGGAGCCTGTGCAGGTGTCACTGAGGGACCCCCTGGGTGTGCCCCCAGCCCCAGGAGCCTGTGCAGGTGTCACTGAGGGACCCCCTGGGTGTGCCCCCAGCCCCAGGAGCCTGTGCAGGTGTCACTGAGGGACCCCCTGGGTGTGCCCCCAGCCCCAGGAGCCTGTGCAGGTGTCACTGGGGGCCCCTGGGTGTGACCCCAGTGTGTGGCTGCAGGCCCCGCGGGGATCCTGGCTGCCAACGCATGGCTGCACACTCAATAACCGAGCAAATCTCGGATGCAAGCACATTAGGGATGGCATTACTACACATTTTTTGATCAACAATACATCAGCAGAACATTTTGCTACTGTTGTTAACTCTCTGCTGTGGTTCAGAAACAAATGCTTGAGGATATGTACTACACTCCACTCCTACTGCGTGTACAAGAGATACACTACTGCATCCTCCGAGGAATATGACTGTCAGCAATTACAGTGAATATTGAAGAGATGGAACAGGGTTTGTGATGCATTTTCCTGGCTTTTGTGAAACATTTGTTCACCAGATTTGCTAACTCTCAAAATGCAAGCATACACGAGAGGTCTGCAAATCCAGAGAATTAGCAGGGTACTGCTCCAACAGATTGCAAGACAAGTGTGCTCTGTTTCATGCAAATGTCTTTAGACAAGAATCAGTACACCCTACGAACAGCTCAGCCATTGTACCCAAGATCTAGCAATATATCAGGTGATCAAAAACAAAACAGGAAAGATTTATGCTTGCAACCTTTTGAAACAAAGGTTCCCGGGTTGGGATTGTTTTCCTTTCTCCCTTATGAGCTCTGATAGTCTGCAAAGACACAACCTTACAGCACAAGAAAGTAAGATTTAAGAACATCTGAAATAATAGAGCCCAGTTGCTATCACATCGTGATTATCAGCACTGCTGCCAACAACCCACACTGGAGCCAGAGTCTCTTCAAACACGATAAATTCCCAGCTGCCTTAAAGAACACGCACCTTCATCTATCTCTGAAACCCTGCAAGGTCAGGGGAAGGCTCCTGCTTTGCTGCATACGCAAAACAAAAAATGTTCAGTGCAAATAAATAAATAAGTAATAAAGTAGCAATATACTCAGATTTTCTGAATAATTCAAGTCCCATTCTTAACAGTGACAGGAATACAGCAGAGGTCATTGGCTTGGGGATGCTGAGAGAGAGCACCCAGTGGTGGGGACAGAGGGTTTATGACCAACAGGAATCACTCCAAGGTGGGGTCTAGTTGATGAATGATTCCTTTCCCTGCACAGCTATTTGGGGTTTGGATGTTTACAACAGGATTTCCATTCCCTACAAAGCATCACTGATACATTTTTTTATATCCTTTAACAGATGTATTAATATAATACACACTCCCATAATATGTCCTTCCTTGTAAAATCCAAAAATACAGGGCCAAATGCCCAGCAGCTTTGCATACTTCCATGTGGGCACCTGCATGGCTTACACACATGCACATTTGTGCACACACACAGACACATGAGGAATTTATTTCCAAATGTGGCCACACATGCAACTTAAACACTTTTAAAGTGAGGCATCAATTTTTATCACAGGAAAAATATTATAACTCAATTAACAGCAAAAGGCCTTTTCCTGCAGTAAAGAACACAGTAGGAACACGTATAATCCCAACATTTGCAATTCCCAGCGTTGGCCATTCAGTCACACTGAGAGCTGGACACAGCAGCAGAGCCAGCGAAGGAGCCCCACGAGCCCGTTCGTGGCACGGCATCTGAGACACAAATCTTACTTCATGTAGACACTTCACTAAGCAGTGTACCAGAAATTATTTTAAAAAAAGAAAACGACAGAAAACAGCCCTACAATCATGAAAATCTGACATAACAGTACAGAATTCCATCCTCACTCAAAACTGGAAGGCAACCTTGAAAAGCCTTCAACATATGAAAAAACAAGGATGCACAGTAAGGAGCTCTTCCAAAAAAATCCTATCTGCTTTCCCCAGAAATTCCTCCTACCCAAATCCAGTGATACTGCACCTAATCCTGCTGTTGACAAGGATATTGGATTGCTGTTAGTGGCTGGCTTGTCCTGCAGATCCAGCCCGACAGCAGCAGTCCCTTGGGCAGCGCGCAGAGCAGCTGCTCCCCGGCCCAGCTGCACGCCGGGGCTGGGGCTGCAGACACCCACATCCATGCACTCCTTTGGTTTTGTCTCCAGGGCTCATTATCATTAATTATGACTCACAAACCAGAAAGAAGCATGCAAACTGAATTCAGAGAGCTCCCAAACCAGCCCACAGTGCCAGTGTCCAGGTACAAGCTACCTCAGTCTGAACACGTGGACTTTTTAACACAAAGGCAAGTCAAGGTGCCCACGTGTTACAGCACTGAGGTCTCCAAAGCTCCTCTCCTACACCAGATTTATGCCAGGACTTGCTCAGTACTTTGCTCATCCCCCTGCATGTCCAGTGGCCGTCTGTACCTTAAGTTACCTGCTTGCCTCCTGAACCCTCACTTGTCTCCCAAGGAGGTGGAGAATCAGCTACTCACAAATCCCTCTTTCTCACCTCCACTGAGTACTGCCATTAACTAGTAAGAGAGCAGGAGTGGAAAGCGGTTCTTTAAGTACACTATTCACATAAGCCTAGTTTTTGCTGAAAGAGCACCAAAAATAAACCCCTCAAGAATCCAGTCTCTCATACTCTCATAGCTTATACCTCCACTCAGCTTCAATAAGCCAGCAACAATATTGCATGCCCAGACTCCGTATCACTGGGATCACTGGGACTCGAGTAAAGCAGGAATTTAGCCAGCACCTACTTAATTCCAAATTCATTTAATATCTCTATACCCCCTCCACAAATAAGCCTTACAACACTGTGAGTCAATCAAGCCAAGCACTAGTAAAATATTTTTTTAAAAATCCTTAAATCTAATAGAAGATTACTGCACTCAACCGTAGAAACAATTTTAAGCCTAAATTTGGCAGGACACATTAGTTTTATATGGAGCTAAATTATTTCCAAGTGTCCAGGAAATACAATTCAGTAATTACAGCTGTATTAGCGGGATGCAAATGAAGCAAGAGGCAGAGCTGATTTACCACCGAGTGGTTGAGTCACCCTGGCCATCCTCCACACCCAGCCCCACTGCAAGACAGGCTTTGCTGAACACTGACCCAAATCCAAGAACCAAAGGTGCTCAAAGCACCTGGCTGATGGTGACAAGGACTCGAAGCCTTGCGAGTACTGACATGTGGGCGTATTTGTAAGGTATCAGCACTGAAGGAGGCCAAGCTTTTGAGGAGCTCGAGTCTCTCATGCTAGCACTAACAGAGAGGTTTGATTTTCCAATGCTTTCAGTCCCCAGCACCTGTGGGTTGATGCTTCTGGCCATGCCATCCAAGCAGCCAGGCCCCAGGTGAAGACACAGGGCTCCAAACCCTCCTGTGTATCCGAGGGGAAAACACCTCTCTCTCCCTGACCACAGTGGTATCTCCTTGCTCAGATACCCCAAGCGCAGAGAGCCCCGTGCTTGAATTCCCACCAGCCCAGTCCCGAGGGAGGGGAGAGCTGAAATGCTGTGACGAGCTGGCCAGAGAGAGGTGGGGCTGAGCCAGCACCACAAGCACAGCTCCCATCCCCGAGAGCTGCCACACCATCCACTGGGCCATCTCTCAGGATGCGTTTGAGGCACAGTTTTTACAAGACGTTTTCCTCCTGGCTGAAAACAGAGCTCACACTAAATTAAATGAAGCTAAAGCCTATCATCTGTACATCCTACAGAAAAGACACCATCATCATTGTCAAGTGAAAACCTGGAAGCCAAGCAGGAGGCAAAATAACCTCTGCTCCCATCATGCTGCTCTGAAAGCGCTGCACTCAGCTGAGAGCAGAAGTGGATTTGATAATGCAGCAAGGGAAAAATACGTCGTGGGACAGCATTTCCAGTTCAGCGTTCTTCACCCCCACATTTTCCACAATAATTAATAACCAAAGCTGTTAATCTTTAAATGATCCACGCTCTCCAGTGCAGTCAGCAGTGCCTCAAGAGGCTTTCCACTGGGGCTAAAACTATTAACTGTGTGGATGCCTGAGGATACAAACTGTTCAATGGATGAAAGGACATTTCTATACTGTATCCAAACATTTAGCAACTTTTCTTTTAAAGCTGAACTGGCTTAAAAAAGCATTTAGGGTTCCCAAGTTTTGCCTAAATGTCCGGGTACTCCAGGGTTAAAGGAAACCAAAGTTCTTCCCAGCCCTCAAGTGCTAATAGTCATTATGTATTGCTCTTCCCCATTCCAATACGGCCAGAGCATCCAACCTACTTGCAGTCTTCCCAGCAAATGGTTATCCAGGGAGAGCAGGCAGGGATCAGCCAACCCCAGGAAAGCTGAGCAACAGGCAGGGAGAAGCTTTCTCTCGTTTCTCACAGCACCAGAAACGAAATTGCTCCCAGTCATGGCTCCAGGACTCTGGTTTTTGTTTATTTGCTTAAGTCCTTGGGAACCTCTGCAGTTACCAACACACTTGTCAGCAGTTATGGCAAGAGGGTATTTTAGCATGGAATTATAATCATGATAATCACCAGGTTTTCCTGCCCTGCCTTCTCCAACCCCTCCCTGCCCACTCCCCCATCCCAGGATTAACACAGACGAAGGAAACGGATAAGACCAAAGCAATTTCTCAATTTCTTTTTCTTTTTTTTTTTTTTTAAGCTTAATTTTCAAAGACTCAGGGGTACAGAAGTTCATCCTGCCTGTGTGTGTTTCCCTATCTGTCCCCCTTCTAATAATTTTTGAAACCCACTAATTTCAAGTCAATGTGACAGCAGGGCAGAGGTCTCCACAGTGCCAAGTTCCCAGAAGTTCAGTGAGGAGCCTGCAGCCGTGCAGGGAAAGGCGCCTGGCTTCTCTCACCTCCCACCACGGGGAAGGCTGGCTGTTACCTCACACCTCATTAGACAGCACAAACCCACAGAGGAAATCAATTACCAGATAAAAGTCCATCAGAAACCAGCCTTCAATCATCCTGCTGCTCATGCAACTACTTGATTCGTAATTCTTCTGACAGCCTGATAACAAGGGCTGCCGTGGCCCTTCCTTGGGCAGCACAGGAGTAAATACATCAAGACCCACAAAAGCCATCCTTGTCTCCTGCACCACCGCAGGCTCACCCATGGCCTTGCACTGAGAGGGAGCAAGGGCAAAACATCATTAAAATGGTTACCAGGCACCAACAAATCTCAGGGACTTGAAGAATTTGTTTAGTAACTGGATGGATTTAGAGCCACAAGACTGATTGTAAACATGCAGCAAAGATGGATGTTTCTCCCACCAGGCAAAGTTCAACCCATTCAAACCAGTATTTTGGAAACACTGAACTTTTCCTGAACATTTTGGTCTCTCCTTCCTTTTCTTTGTTTCTGCAGATACCAGGGATGTAGTTAAGATCACTACTTCATGTCTGCACTCCCAGGCTTTGCAGGAAGACACCCGGACACTGCAGCCTGTCCACTGCCGAGGTTCCCCACCTCACCACCCACAAGCTGAGCTCCACTCAGCCAGGACTGATTTCTCTAAACAGCTCAAGAGCCAGCAGTATCAGCTCCACTTGCCGGAAGGATTTAAAACAAAACAAAAACCAACAAAAGCAAAATAACCTTAAGTGCCTTACTAACAGCTGGGCTCTTTCTTTTTCCACTTAGGGACTCATTTCTCTAAAACAGAGGTTTCATTCTTCAACATAAGACTTCAAATACATGGAAAATCTGAACCAGACCTATCACACCAGGCTACAGTTTCCAGCAGGATGGTTTAATGGGCTCGTTTGAAAGCATTCTGCAAATGTTTCATTCCTGCCATTCCTTTCCCTTCATGGTTCTCCTTTATGGACAGATGCATGGGAAATGGAGTAAAACTGGGTCCACAAGGATCAAGGAAGTACTCCCGAGCACGTCGTATGTTTTGTGTGTTATTGGCAGGGCTGCAGATTGATTTAGTTCTGGTTTTTGTGACAGACATGGCACTTGCAGTTCAAACAGACAAAGCCAGACCCGCTGCAGATGAGCAGGGACTAACTGAGCTTGTGCCAGGGCTGTCTGTGCAGCTCCACAGCTCACGGATAACTTGTGTACCTCCACAGAAGTGTGAAGACAACAGTGACTGCCACTGTATCTCCCCCTGGAGCAGCTAGGGAGTGCATCTCCCTACAAAGGTGATAACCGGGAGGTAAAATTTGGAAAAGGCCTTCTCTAATTACGGGGCCAGGCAGGTTCTCTGGCCAGCCAGCAAAATTTGCTTCCACGCCCACCAACTTCTCCAGGATTCATGTATCACTTGTATATGTATAATGCATATTTGTGTGGATATAAGGTATGTACAGTCTTTTATCTTTCTGGTTGAAAGCTTGAAACCATTGATTTCCTTCCCAGCTTCCAACAAAAACAATTCTTTTTAGCACAATAGGAAACAACCAAGTTTACCAAGTTTCAAGCAGATGACTGTGTAAGCATGTGAAACTCAGGGTACCAGTAACTTGAATCCCAAGTCTCTTCCCACATTTACAGTTCACAGCCATCCTACCAAAGTCCATAAATGTCATCATCAGAGCAGGTCTCATGAACAAGCACTACTGCACTGGAACTTTAGAGGCATTACAGATAAATAATTCTGATTTGTGCACCACTATTAGTAACTATGAATTCAATTCTTTTGCTCTTCAGCACAGCAAAAACACCAGAATTGAGCCATCATTTATATAAAGAGAAGCTGAAGGAGTTGCTAAATGCTGAAATGCTGGAGATTCTACAGCAGGGGTGGTTCTGCTTACATGAAGACAAACTGCATGAGCTCAGCACAAAAGATGAGGTTGGGATTAAGAAATTACTTCAGCTTTAAGAGTGCTGTGATTTAGTAAATCCAAGTCAGACTCTCAACCTTCCAATATCATTTTCTTGTGGTTGTGTGTGTATTCACGTTAAGGAACATGCAGAGGTGTCTGGGCACTGGCTGGGGAAGGGAAAGGACAATCAGGTGGGGATGAGCAGGGGAGGAACAGCCGCAGTACAGGTGGAGAGTCTGGAGCTGAAATACATTACAGTCTCGAGAAATCATCTCGTGTAACTGGTAGTACAAATTGGCTTTAAGAGACAACTCAGCTGGCACATGTATTCCCTGCTGAACAGTGATACCTATTCAAATGATCAAAACCTGTCAGTTCTTAAATTCAGGATAAATCCCAGACCTCAGAAACAGGGAAATGAAAAAAAAAAAAAGTTCAAAAGCAGTAAGACAGCAAATGTTACTCTCAGGACCAATCTCTCTGATACGCCTCCAGCTTGCTAACAGCATTCTAATGCCATAGGCACGTTACTTTCCTTTGCCCTCATATTTTATTTCAGTGAAGCCCTGTCCTAATAACTGATTACCAAATACCAAACAAGCTGTAGTGTTATCTTGCTAGCTGGTGAAATATTTAGGCCCATTTAAGTGCCATGCAAAAATGAGTCTGAATATATGGGCTGTAGCAGGCAGAAATAGGAGTTTTGCATTCAGAGACAGGAATATCCTATTGAGACCCATTCCTCACTCCCAGAAAGTGCTCCTGCCCTCTCACCAGATCAATGCAAAGCAGGTGCTGTTGCCATAGGATAAAATGCCTCCTTCACATTTAATGTGGAAATTACCATTCCTCCACCACATTCACAGTGGAGGAGGAAGCTGAGTGCCAGCCCCCACCCTCCAGCCAGGCTCACCTATATAAAACAACACAGAAAAGGAGGGCTTGCTTTTTTGTACATCTCAGTGGAAACAATCGGCCCGTAATACACCAGATTCCTTACAACCATTGTAACATCCTCCTTTCCAACCCATGCAATTTAGTTTTTCAGGAATATGCAAACATTTTTAAAAACTGCACAACTGTTTTTATGGGGACACTGTCCACTGCAAAATCAAAATCCACATTTTTCAGAGCTGTGATATACACAAACTTGCTTCAGCTTTTTCTCAGGGCATTCAGAGACACAGCAACCAATGTCCAGGAGAGACAGCAGTGAGTCCAGCAGCAGCAGCAGCGCTGCTTTAACTCACTCGAGGGCTTCACGTTTCTGCCCTGCTCCATCCTGTGTGCTCACAGCACCTACAGATATAGGGGGAGTGGGAACAACCCACCAAGACAATTCCCACACCACAGAAGCAAATCAAATTTCTTCCCCACACAAAGGAAAATAAAAAATTGCAAATTTGGCTCTCACTCATTGCTTGCTTCCAGATTGCAAAATGTTCTCTGGGTCTGGCAATGAGGATCTAAAATAGCCTTCAAACACCAGTTCTTGAGAGATTTCCAGTCCAACTGCTCAGGGTCAGGATAAGCATCCAAATGTCTAAATCATGCTTCGAAACAAATGCTTGTGCCACGGCAGTTGCAACACACCTACAAGTGTGGATCTTATACTGCTGGGAAGGGCATCATTGCAATTTCTATGAAGTGTCCAAAATTTCAGTGCCTGCAGCCCCACATTTGCAGCAGCTGCACAAGTGGAATCATCAGTGATTCACAGGCTACTGTTCTTTCAGCAGAGCCCTCTCTGGTCTTTTGTGTGAGACAGATAGTTAAGTTTGACTTTATTTGCATCATGCTTGCCAAGACCTCTGAATTGGGAATTAATAGCTCCCTCTGCTCCCACATTGCAGCCAATTTTACTGCATTCACTCCAGCACATATCAATGCACAGAGGTCAGATGCAATTTTAATGAGAACCTCTACTGTTCTATTTACTTTAATACCTTTATTGCCCCATCAGATTTATAATAATTAAGCATATTATAATTACAGTGAATTAAACAGTCTTCTTAAATGTATCCCCCATTATTTTATAATCAATTAAAATTAATAAAATTGACTGTAAAATCTCACGTCCGGTATATACTAATGTCTGTTCTCATCATTACACAAAGTTCTATTTCAGTAACAGCCAACTACAAAGATTTCTGTACTATCAGAAGGTCTATAATAATCCATTTTCTTTACTGATCCTCTGATACCTCCATCCTTTCCACAGAGTACCATTAATGTCTTGGTTTGGCAGGCTTCTTGCAGAGCCAGCAGCAGCCTGGCTGCAGAGGGCTGTAAGGGAGCTGACGTGGCACCAGGTACAACAAACTGTCCCCATCCCATGTGACAGCAGCTCCCAGCTGTGGACAAGCCCTGCTGCTCCTGCTGGGCAGTACATGGAAAGAGATGGGATTCCCTTTCCAGTCTAGATGCCCCACTCACTAGCAGAGAGAACTCCCAGAAAAGCAGCTTTCTGCTTTCATTTCCTCACTTCCCATCACCTACAGCCTTTGTGCTTTCACAGCTGCTCAGCCATCTCCACTCAGGCCCTGGCAGCTCAGTGCCTTACAGCTGGGTGTTTCCTTGGCAATTATATCTCTTCAGTTGCTGAAAGCATCAGAAAATGACCCCAAAAGACCTCCTTTCTCCGTAAGAGCAAAAGGGAGCCTGTGGAATCACAGAGGTAATACAATTTTCAGTGTAAGTACATTAGCTCATGGAACTTCTTGCCACAGAGTCATCCCAGGGCAAACAGTTTGACAACCACTCGGTGTCTGTTCTGCACAGCTCAGTACTCACCAGCAGCAGAGAAAGAAACAGGAACAAATCTCACCCACTGGACAAGTCTTGCCTTTTCCCATTTTGGGGTTACTCTGTGAGAGAAGTATCTAGAAAATGAGCTTCCAGGAAAAATGATGCTGTGATCTCTGGGAAACCAACGTTACAAGATGAGGAGTCATTTCTCTGACTCTGCCCGAGCAGAATGTGCTTGCAAAGGGGTCTCACTGCAGAGCTGATGCATCGAGATCTTCAAGAAAATGAAGAAGCACTTTATAAAACATCACCCCAAGCCCCAGAATTTCTGCAAAGCTTCAAGATGGAGCTAACAAGAACTCTCCTCCCACTGAATTTCTGTGAGAGCAACTTAGGTTATTACTTATTAATTATAAAAATCAAAGCTGACTTGCTAAACTTTGTGACCAAGAGAACACAGAACTAGGCAGTACGTGCTGCATTTTGCTTTTGTCACCCTGGATGTGCAGTTCAGTTTCTCTATCCTTCAGCTCCCCTCACTGCTTTATGTTTGAGCGGTGGTGGATGTATTTTGGCTGGGGAATTCCCCTGGCCAAGCAGAGAAGAATCCTTTTGGTCTGCAGCACCTGACACAGCAGCTCCCCAGACCTTGATGTACCCAGCTCGGGTTAACTTCTGCAATGCAAGGCACGATGTGATTAGGGGCGCCTTGAAACCACCTGATTTTCCTAAGCATCTCAGGGCACTGGAGCAAAAGGCTGGATGTGCCTGGTATCACTTCCTAATGTGCACCGCCAGCTAATGGCAGCCACTTTAATGATGACACAATGCAGATTGCAGGCCCTTTTAGCACTTGTCAGGCTGCCTTGCTCCGAGCCTCCGCCTGCTTCTCTTCCTGACATGACTCTGCACTGAAATGTTCTTTTCTCTGTCAGCTTTGGGGCGTGATTGGAGCTGCTACCCATCGCAGTCAATGAGTGTGAACTTCCTTGTGCCACGGGGCCTCTCCACAAGTGCCTCGGCGTGGGAGGTGGCACTTGTCACACTGTCAGCTCGGCTGCACAGCCACGGCTCAGGCACGCCGCTCCTGAGACGCCCCGCTCCACGGCAAGGACTGCTCTGGCTGAGTCCTGCTCCCCACAGCAGAGAAAAAACCCCGCAGTTACATCACAGGGATCTCACAGGGAAGGCGATCTGCTTACTCAGAGCAAGCCTTTTATTTTTAGCCTGGTTGGAGGAGGCAGTGGCTGTATAAATAAAGGCTGCTCTGAGTCTGAGTAAGCACGGTGCCTGCACGGCTCCTGTCAGCACGATGAGCGAACAATCCTCGGCCCAGGGCTGGAGTGGGAGTCCACAGTGAAGGCTCTGCGTGCAGCACGGAGGCGTGGGAACCTCACTGGAAATGCTCAGCTCCAGAGCCAGGCACGAACAGGAGCACAGCCCGTGGCCACAGGGGCTCTTTTCCTGCACAGCACCAGCACCCAGGGGCTCGCTGCTTTCAAGGAAAGAAATCAAACCCCCACACACAGCCCTACACAACAGGATCCCGGGAGAACCTTCAGGACCCAGGTGTTACCTCTTGGCAGAACACACTCATGAAGCCTTTATCAGCCCGGAGCAACAATGTCATCCTCGTAGGCAGCACCCACACCATCTCCTGATGCAGTACTCTCCAGCAGGGCATCCACAGGCAACCACTTTGGAGAAAGCCTGAGAAACGCTGGTGGGCTCCAAGCTGCTGGGAGGACGCCAGGCTCTGTACCTTGAGGGGTTGAAAACTGGTATCTTTGATACCCCAAGCAAATCTCCAGGGTCACTTCTGTCTGCTTGCTGATACATTTTCTTGCTTCCTTTCTGCAGGTCTAGGCTGTTTTTCAGCACTTCTGTCAGTCGAGGAGTAATAACCAGCCAAGGGAAGAGCAGACTGGGTTCTAACTAAACACTCGCTATTTCATCTACCTTCCCAAAGAACAAATACATAAAGTAGCTGGAAACATCATCCCTGACTGCAGTTACATGCAATATGCCTTGCAGTTAATCCTGAGCACACCACCACCAACATTTCCCATTTATGGGCTCAGACTTCTTTTTTCTCTCCCTGAGCTATTCCTCACCCTCCCTGCAAAAGCTCCATCCTTCCAAGCAGCTCTCCCAGCTGAAGAGGCCCTGAAACAGCACATCTCTGCTTTCCATCTGAATGAGCACGGTTCACTGTTTAAAGCATTACAGTTCTTCTGAGCCTAATAATATTTGAAAGCAATATATAAATTCATTGTTCTCAAAATGAGTAGGCTTAGGAGAATTTCTGACGCTGAGGAGGATCCCCACCAGGCAGGGACACGACAGCTTGTTGCACGTCCTGCTGCTGCTGGTGCTCTCAGCCATCCTGCTCCTGGCACACACACCCTGCATCCTGCAGATTTCTGCCACGGCCCTTGCAAAGTTACTTTCCAATGTGACAGCTTGCTTTTAGTGGATTTTAAAATCACTGGTTAATCCTACTAGCTGTATTTAGTTAATCTGGAAACAAGAAAAGACAAGGATTGGGTCTTGCTGCGTGTCCAGCAGGCTCCGTGGTATGTGCAATTCAAACACCCAGAGATGTTTCTCCTTCACAGCCAGTGCAGTTCCTCACTCTGCATTAATGGGAATTAGGAGCCCTCACACATGTACTTGACGTGTACCCTAACACATGCTTCAGATCTAATGACAGCAAGGCTCCAGTTGGAAACTCTTTCAATAGAATCATTAAGTACACGCATAAATCTTGTTAAGAGTCAAGCCTATGTTTTGAACTCCAGTCACTGATGGTTCAAATCCAAATTTACAGCACTTCCAAGCTTCCTTAAAAGGAAAAAAAAAAAACCTGCAATAAAATTAATGATCACTTGTGTTTACATTTCTGTTGGTGCATTTCAGCAAGTAAGATTATATCCACGTATTCAGAAGTCTGAGACACATTCCTCATAACTCTATCAGTTCAGGACTGCCTTCCAGGCTGGGCTTTTGTGCTCAGCTCTGCACTCAGTTTGTAAAATGCTTGTACTGTGTACCCCTTACTTGGAGTCAACTAACAACAGCTGCAGAGGACACACAGATAAGCAGAGCCAGAGAGAGACAAGGCACCATCGGACGTGTCACCACCGTCTGGAGACGTCCATCCAGCAACTCTGAGCTTGGCTGTGCACGTTTGGTGGTGGAGCAAGAGAAGGTGGCTGTTCCTATGCTACCAGGTCAGACCACCAGAGCTACTCTGAAATAAAAGCACATCCCAAAAGCATCTGAATATCCACACAACTCTTCCTGCTCTGCTACATCCTGGCACCATAAAAAAAGGTATAGCTCAAAAAACACCACTGTCCATCTGGGAATACACTTTGTGACTTCTTACTACGTATTATTTTATCCCACAGGTATTTATCCAGCACCAGGACAAGGTTCTGCTTGCAGAGTGCTATCAGATTTGTGTCCCAGAGAAATCGGTGTCCCTTGTCCTCCTTTCAAACTTTCCTCTCTATCTTCTGTAACAGTGAGGAGGTGAGTGTGAAAACCTGCCAGTCCTCTTTCCCAGCACAGAGCCCCCACAAGCTCTCTGCCCCCCAGCTGCACGTGCCCCTACCAAAATGTGGAGGTGCCGATGGTACTTTGCATGCCAACAAGTCTGCTCTCACGAGTGACATTTCAGACTGCTGGCAAGCTCCTTGGCTTTGACTCGGGCAGCTCCAATGCACTCCCAGTGGCCACAAGTTTGACAGGATCTGAACTAAGTATCCCCCACCCCGAGCAAAGGAGAAGGCAGGATTAATGACTGCCTGCAGGAATTATACAGAACTCTTTGGCATTCCAGGAGGAAACACGTCAGGCAGTTGAGATCCAGAACGAATATAAATATTCCCTTATTTATTCACAGAGTATTTGTTCATTCTTCCAACACTAAAGTACATGAGACAGAGAAAAGCATTCTGTACCTGACATAAATTATTTCTATTTCTTAAAGCACCTCTTTCCCTGCAAGCACTAAGGCAAATACATTAATGGAAGTTAAATCTATTATCATAAACTTTAGTAGAAAGAGGTCCTGACCTCTTGGGATGGGATACAGACCCTGTTTAATATAGTTGAAAATTTATCCTGGTTTGGCAGAAACTCAGTTTTCACTTCTTACCAACCAACATCAGAACTGAATTTATGCCTCAGTTAGTTCAAACATTGGACAGAGAATGAGGCAGGGCTGCACGACAAAGATAAAATCCTGGCTTGGCTGAAGCTCATGGCAACGTGCCCATCAGCTCCCAGGGAGCTCCCCAGCTCCTGGAATCGCAGCAGAAGCCGAGGAGCTCCTTCCTGGGGATGCTGTGCGGTGTGTGAGGAGCACCCTGGTGCTCATCCCTCATTCATCACAGGGCTTTGGGACACACAAGGAGAAGGAAAAGCTTTGAGAAGTATTTTCTTAGTCAGGAATAACAGTGCCATTTGGGAAAGTCGTGTTTGCTGTCGCAAACTCCCTGAGTAAACTTGGGACACTCACGTAACGCCTTTTCCCAGGGTTTGTACTTGTCAAATGCTCAGGAGAGGCAGCAGTTCCCTGCACAGCACTGCAGTGCTGGAGAGTCATCAAAGAACGGCATCCAGCAGAATGAAACTAAATCAGGATGGGAACTAGACACTACTGCTGGAAATCCTCTCACCTGAGTCTGGCCAGCTCCTGCTGCCAATGGAGAGAAGCATCTTTGGACAGGATTCGGCTCCTTTTCATCACCAGACTGGAGTCACCTCCCACAAGTCCTCAGCCACGCAGGACAGCAGCCTTTCAACAACTAAAGTTAGGCAAGGTAAATCCCCCCACAGTAACAAGACACAAAAGATCTACTTTCTGGTTCCCAACACACCAAATGTGTTCAAAGCCTCTAAAGCTGCTCATTCAGCTGCTGGCTCAGGGTGCAGCACTGAGTTCCCTGGAGCAAGTCACAAACTTGGCATGGAAACAACAGGATGGGGCCACATAATAAAACTAAACTTGAGTCCTCTGTGCACAAAGCTCTAGGTGAAGAAACCTCAACTTTCCCCTCCTCGCTCTGTAGGGCCTGGCTTTGCACCTCAATGATCTTGAAAATGAAAAAGGTGTCTTTATTTTTGTTTTTCCAAGAGAATTATTTTTAAAATTGCACTTTTCGCAGGCGAAGGTTTTTAGTAGCATGACCTCCATTATTAATCAGAACAGAATGCAAAACATCTTAAAGCAACCCTTCTAAATAGCAATGTTTATCTATTCAAAGAAGCAATTAGGGAGGCTCTAGGTTCTAAAAGCACCGAATACTATTTCCAGTTAAATGCAAGGACATTCATTACAACTGTCATTGTCTCAGGGAGGACTGGAGCTAATACCATTGGAGTAACAAACCTGTTCTGTGCATATTCCCAAAGTCACCTCTCAGCCCTGCAGTCCTTGGCTCCCCTCCAGCCTCTCCCCAAACCCACAAACACCCAGGTGTCTCTGTGCCGTCACAAGAACATTCACTGAACTTCCCTGTTTATGATTTTATCTCCCACCTAATTACAGCTGAAATAACATAATAAGATTTGTGCTCCCTGTTCGAGTCTGATATATTTAATAGATTTTTCAATATTGGTTTATCCAGCTATGTCAAAATGACAGCCCCACTTAATGTTAATCAGAGGTTGCGTGTGAGCATCAGCGTTAAGCTCTGCACAGCTCAATGGAATTATCAGAGTTGCGAGACACCGTCGATATGTTTTGATCTCTGTGTCAAATGAATTTGGTTACTTGTTAATTTTTTCCCTTTATATTTCACTGCTGTTTAATTGTTTTGTCATCTGTGTGTACTGTGCTCTGTCTAATTGCAGTATTGGATGTTCAGGCAAATCAGAGGGCACGGTGTGACATTCATTGTCACTGAAAATCAGGTATTTTGTCATTACCTACATACCAGGAGCACACAGTGTGCGTATGTCTGGAAAGCCCAGCTCCAGCTTCCAAGGAGCTGTTAAAAATCATTTTGACAGTTCTCCAGCATCACTCAGCTACCAAAAAATATGATTAAACAACCCACAGGGCTTTGGCATTAAACGGTGAGAACTACCTGAACTTCAACCACTCTTTAGCCAGCCTGAGAACTCCACTGTGCACACAAGTCAGGGGTAAAGGGGAGAAGAATTTGAGTTCTTGTACCGAGCTCACCAAGCCCATCCTTCCCCGCTCATAACACAGGATCAGACACGAGGGGCTGGAAGGAATCTTCCCTTCTCCAGCGCTGCACAACTGCCTGCAGCCCACGGGTACCACCCACGAGTGCAGCCTAGCTGGGGTATCCCCCAAACAGCAGTTCTCTGTGTCTTAGAAATAAGGGATGACCAGCATGGAAAATCCTCTGACCCACTCATTAAATGCTATTGCCTATTCTAATTGCACCAAACCAATTCCTAATCTCCATGGACTTTAATTAGAGCATGATGATCTCCCTAAGGAACCCACATGCAGTGTAAATCCCAAGAGCAGTGCCATGGGGTGACCATAATTTTTCCATCTCAAAATTAAAACTCTCCAGCAAGGCTGACTTTGTTTTAAATGAATGATTTTTTTCTATTGACAGAGAACCATGGAAGCACAGAATTGATTACGCTGGAAAACGTCTCTCAGACCCTCAAGTCCAACTGTTCCTCTGGCATTGCCAAGCCCAGCAGTAACCCATGTCCCCAAGTGCCACATTTCCATGTCTTGTACATGATACTTATTAAGGTCACCATGAGAAAGATAAATCAGGCCTGCATTTAGATTCCTATTTTATCAAAATTCAACATGTGGAAACGGATTCAGAGCTGGCAGCACAGAGATCCAGCCACCCAGCCTTCAGGAGTCAGCATCTGGATGCAAACACCATTGGCATTTTCATCCCAATACTCCAAATTGGGCCGATCACACAATATATTATAATTTCACATAAACAAACCAGCAGTAGAGGAAGCTGAAGACAAAGCAGCTGAAAGACAGTCCTGTTTGATACGTGTCACTGTCAGAATCTTTGAGAGGTGTCAGGCAAGCCAACACATAGTCTATCCATCATGAGACTCTCTTTGGATTGACTGACAGATCATACAAAGCACTTGCAGTTAACTTGGGCTTAAAATATCATCAGTGGATTCTTAAAACTCACCTACTACGTTCTGCTTTGCTTAGCCTGACTAATAGTTTTAGAGAACCAAATATATACTTGCTCCTGATATCCAAATGAAATCATAATTTGGATGCAGTATCTGAATGTATCTGAAAGGCCAAAGCAGACAGATTGGGGTCAGTTATTGGAAATACACCAATAATTTTATTTACTCCTTTAGGTCTGAGATGTAGGAAGCTTCCTGGGGCAAAGGAGACAGGAAATTAGTCAGATGGATTTGGGGGTTGCATGTTTTCTCCCCTAATTCCAATAATCAGCACATCCATTGCCCTGACATCTGGTTTTCAAATGTTCACCAAACACACAAATTAATTTTCTTGAATGTTGCAACCTAAAAAGGCCTTTCTCTCACAACCCACTCCAGCAAAAATCTGTGACTCCAGCAAAAGCCAGAGTTGAAGGATAACGTTCAGAAAGCTAACTAGGATCTGCTGGGCTATCCTGCAGCCACCCAGGCTTTCAAACAACTTGGTCTCAGAGTAAATGCAGGTATTTAGAATTCAGGGAATGCCATGAGGCTATTTCTGGGAATAACACCAACAACATGAATAACCAGGACTAGATCTCAGATGAGGAAAACTAAATTATATTTTAATTGAGCAGCCTCTGTCAAGATCTTCCAAAATCATGTGGGAGGAGGGGAGCTCAACTTGAATTGCCTTTAAAATGCCTCAGTTCTTGGAAAATTTTGAGCACGGACTCTGTGAGATTTGAGTCCAGCCACCAGTGCTCAAACTGGACAGTTCAAAACAAAGACACACTTCTAAAACCACCAGCCCTGAGACTCTACTCCAAGAGCTTTATTCTTATGCATGGCTCAGTGGAAGCCAAATCCCAAACTGTTACCAGCAGCTCTCACAAGATTTCTATGTTTTGCTATACCACCCTTTAGACTCTTCCTCCACACCATCAGGCAGCACCTCAGAGCCACGTTTGGGGCTCAGCTCTGCACTACACACCCAGCAATACCCCCACCAGTGTGCTTGGATGCCAAACAAAAATCCAACCCCACTGGTTCCCCCTGCCACTGCTACAGGGAGCTTGGAGGGAACACGAGCTCCTGGGACGGTGCCGTGGTTATCAGCTCCTTGCTGGGTGCCGATAGCAGAGCTCCGTGTGCTGGGCTGCCTGAGCTCACAAGGGCTGCTGCAAAGCTCAGGGAGGGAGGGCTGTGCACAGCCAGCCCGGCTTAACCCTTCCCTGCCTCACTGCCAGCAACCACGCTCGCCTGAGACAAACACTTTTCCCTCCCAGGTGAACATTTCTTTTTTCCCCAAAAAAACAGGAGGCAGCTGGAACCAATTTTGCTGGCTGCTGAAGTGGAATCTGTGTGCACACTGCAGACAGGGAATCAATCAATCAATCATAGAATCACAGAATGGCTTGGGCTGGGAGTGACCATCAAGCCCACCCTGTTCCACCCCCTGCCATGGCAGGGACACCTTCCACCGTCCCAGGTGGCTCCAAGCCCCAATGTCCAGCCTGGCCTTGGGCACTGCCAGGGATCCAGGGGCAGCCACAGCTGCTCTGGGCACCCTGTGCCAGGGCCTGCCCTGCCCTCCCTCACTGGGAACAATTTCTTCCCAATATCCCTTCTACCCCTGCCCTCTGGCAGTGGGAAGACATTCCCACTTGTCCTGTCACTTGGGGCCCTTGTAAAAAGTCTCTCTCCATCGTTCTTGCAGGCTCCCTGAAGGCACTGGAAGGCAACAATTAGGTCACCCTGAAGCTTCTCTTCTCCAGGCTGAACAATCCCAAATCTCTCAGCCTTTCCTCTTAGCAGAGGAACTCAGGAATAAAACTGCTACCTACGTGCCAGTCTGCGAAGCAAAGTGCACACCAGATATTTCTAAAGCTTTCCCAGATCCAGGTGTAAACCCAGCTTATAGCAAATCTGTGCTAAATCCTAACCCCTCTGCTGTTCCCTTCTCTCCACAGGAATTCCTGCAGCTGAAAACTGCCACCCTCACCTGGCCTGTCCTGTGAGGGCCAACCAGAGCCATCGACAGCCCAGCACTGCACCCCGGGGTCCCTCAGCACCCCAGCACATAAATCCAGCCTCTTCCCTCCCAGCACGGCAGGGGATCTCTGAGCATGACCAGGGCAGGTTTTGTGGCCGAGGCCATTTGGACCCATCTGCACCTGCTGACAGGGGACAGGACACAGGGGCTGCTCTCAATCCAACAAAGTCAATAGGATTCTTCTGCTTTACATTTACAGATTTGGGGTCAGCTGTTGGACAAACAGGTCAATACAGTATCAATAACTCCAGGTGCAGCTAAGCATGATCCTGGGCTGTTAAGAGGTGTCAAAGGCCTATGCCAAGGAGCACAGAAATGTCCTCTCCCTGGGAGGCCAGCGGGCAGGTGTGCACCCACAGTACCCTGGCAGTACTATTTTACTGTGCTCCACAAGGACAGAAAGATTAGAACAAGTAGCCTGAGGGGACTCAGTAGGTGACCAGTGGTGTCAGGCAAGTTCAGCTGTGCCCCTTCCTTCCTTTGCCTGAGAAGCCCAAGACACACAGGTTCCCAACCCAGGAGCAAGGCCAGGATTAAACATCCCTGTGTGCTTCTGAATCAAAAGCCCCTCTCTTGTTACTTGGCCTTGTTTTACTCAGTGCCCTTTGTAGTATTTCTCAGAAGATTTAAAACAAAAAACATTCACTGAGCTTCCTTTCTCCACTTGCTCTTTTGCATTTAATTTAAGTGTTTACCTATTTGTATTTCAAATGGAATTTGAAATGAACACGATTGTATTTAATTCCTTGTTATTACACCAGCAACATCAAGGGACATCACTGCAGCTCTTGGAGTAGGTTTGCTACTAAGTCAGAGAGCACAGGCTCATATTGCTCCTAAAGCTCACAGCAGCCATCCAAGGCTCCCGCTCAGCACAGGAGAAGGATCTGGAAGTGTGGATGCTGGAAGGAGGGGAGGGAGATGGGACACAGCATTGCAGATGTTGCAAAGCAGCATTTTCATGTTTGTCATTGTCAAAACTGGTACTCACCACCATTTCCTTGGCTTCCTAACCAAGACAGATCCCACACATTCATAAATCTCATGTGCTGCCTCTCCTCCACATCCACCTGAGCTAAACTGCTCCCCTTCGTCCAACAGGGCAGTGCCAGACAGATCCTGAGCTTCCAATGAGCACCACAACTCTGCTTCCTCAAAAAAATGTGTTCACTTTGGAACAAATCTGATGCTTAAGGAAATGAGGGGGCCCAAATCCAGTCGTCAATTATGACAAAATACTGCCAGGCTCCAAGAGAAGCACAGCCTGGCTAAGAGACAATTCTTGCAGCTTAACTGATTATTTTTATTTGTTCTCTTACCATTCTCCTCACCATATCCAAACTGCAACAGGCAATGGCCAGCTGCCCATGCCAGTGCCACTGGCAAACACTCATCACAGCTCCAGCTACTGCCAGTGGTTGAAAAGGGCTGTCAAATCTAATCCTGGCAAACACTGGAGCATGCCAACCTGAGCTTTATCCTGTTCCTCAATGCCCTGGGTGGGGATTTCTGCTGTCTTTATACACGGGGTTATGGTAGCACATGCCTCAGCTGGTGGCAGCAAGGATTCCTTCCTGCTCAGCCAGTAACAAGTTTTGCAGCTCACTGGTGCTGCCCAAAGAGGCCACTTAGTTTTCCTCCATAAATACCCCCACCTGCATCACTAAGGGCCACAGCATGGGCAGGACAGGGTACCCCCTCTCAAGAGTAAAGGAAGTTCTGCTTGGAGATAAAATCCAGGCCCAAGAGCCACCTCAGCAAAAAAAAGTTTGCCTGGGTATTTTAATTTCCAAATAGTGTTTGGATTTTGGTAAGCTGGTCTTTTAAGAGGGTGGCTCTGTCTCATTTACCTGGCAGAAGAGCTGTGTACATTTTGGACACTGAACAGCCACATACAGGTACCTTTCTTCATTTACATACACAAATAAAACATAGCAGAAATTGAAAAGCAAAATATATATGTAGCCTCCTGCCTGCAGAGGAGGGCTACTTTTAAATCTAAGAGTCCTTTTGCTTTCTTAATACTAGAATGCAGAACCACATCTAGGACCTTCAGGGTTAGAGGAAGCACTAAAAAAAGCAACCAGTAATAAAGCCAAATCCATTAAAAAATGGGTGCTTGAGTGCTCAGATGATGAGTTAGTAACAAAACATTCCTGCTGACCACGGTTCCCCATTCCCACTTTCCCAAAGTCCATCAGACACAGCACACACAGGCAGTGGTTACTCACAGAGATATCCTTCCCCTCTGCTCAGTGGGTCAACACCCACTTGGAAGCTGTTCTGGCTCCCAGGCAACACAAACACCCCTCCTCACCCTTCTCTGCAAACCATCCCAGGAATTCAAATGGCTTTGATGACCAGCACCCATTTGCTGTAATTAGGGAAAACACCAGCTCCTTCCAAGAATTTCTGCATATCACAACCTGTGAACTGAGACTCACAGGCAAAAAGAAAATCTGTGATGTGGTTTGAAAACAAACCCCAGATCAACCAAGTCCCTTCACCAGAAACCTTCCTCTTTCCCTCCAGCTTGACTAAAAGCTCTTCACACCTTAAAAGACTGGGACAGAAGTGAGAAAAATAGGCTCTTTACCCACAGAAATCTGTTAGATGACAACGTGTGATCTATAAGCAGGGAGGGCTTTTGTCTTCAAGGCAGCTTCATGCCTTCTGGCCCAAATCTCCTTTGTGAGCGTCAGGGAGTCGCTGCAAACCCAACCTGTTCCCACAGGCACCCCGAGCCACCAGTGGGGAAATGCTGTCACACACACTGGGGTGTCTGTGAGCCCAAGGGCCACCCCGAGCGCCCACAGGCCACTCTGAGCCCAAGGGCCACCCCAAGCCCAGGGGCCACTCTGAGCCCACGGGCCAGCCGGACCTGCTGCCTCCAAGCCATCCCTGGAGCACCAGGTGTGCGGAGATCTCAGGTGAGGGAGTGTCAGGGGACACAGAGTACCTCAGGACAGAGCCATCACTCCTCTTGTGTGTGCCATGAAATGGTGACAGGCACGGCAGGGCCAAGTCCTGGCGGGACAGAGCACTCCCGTTTCCCTGCCCAGCCGGGGAAGTCCCTGTCGGAGGGGCTGCAGCTGGGAGGCTGCCCCTGCAAACCCGGGGCCAGAGCCTCTCCTCCTCCAGCCCTGGGAACCTGCTCAGAAATTACTCTGCCGTCTACAGAGCCAGAAAGGTGCTTGAAAGCGCTGTGTCCTGCAGCTGTGCTGCCTCAAGCCCTGCAGCCCTGGATCGAGCACAGCCCGTGCCTGACAGGCTGAGCCAGCCGTGCCTGCAGGGCATGGTGCACCCGGGACTGTCCTGGGCACGACCTGCAGCAAAGCCTGCAATACACTGCTCTAGGAGAGTAAGAGAAAGTACAGAAAGAACACCAACAACATCCCTAACCTCCCCACTGGCCCACAATGTGATACCTGATCACCCGCATCTTCAGCCCAGCCATCATTAGCTGCCAAGGAACAACATAAATGAAATGACACTTCAGAGGTGGCACTGAAAGACAGACTGGACTAGGAGACTGAGTTTAACCCACTCCCCCCTGACACAGACCTGTAGGACTGCATCTGGTCCCAGAGGAGGACAAGCAAGTCATGATGTCAAGTGAAAGAAGAGAGGAAGGGAAAGAGGCTCAAGTGATTATGCAAATCAAACTGAAATTGAAATTTCAGCCTAACCTGCTGGGAAGAAACTCACAAACTAGGGCAATTAGAAGAAGCAATTATTACTGGATATAAATAAGAGAGATAATTTCATTTCTCATTGAAGCTATAAGGGCTTTGGGACCTCAGTGACAGAGACAGAGAAGTTTCCAGTAACACAGGGGGTGGCTGTTGCTCCTCCTCTGTAGTAATGGCACGTGTCTTATTCCCACAAGGAAAGATAAACCAGCCCATCTGTTTTCACCATGGGGCAGAGTTTTACCTTTGTGGCCCTTAAGACCCCAGCTGAGATGTCCAACATATGCTGCTGCTGCCATGCCAAATCACTGGGACAAAAACCCCCCAAACAAGCCCCATTTCTGGCACCATCTGATATTCAGGGAAATGGACTGGATGGGGAATTTAAGATGACTGAAGGTTTCATGCAGTCCCTCGTGAGAAATTATGACCTATTTCCTTCCTTTGATTGTATATCCTTCCTGAACTGACTTTTGGATCATTCAATATTAAAAATGCATTGCCCTATAAATAGACAGGGTAAAGAAACATTCCTTGCACTTTAAATCACTGTGCTCGAGATTACATTCAAGCCTTATTACTCTAAAGAGACCTGGGATCTTCTACTAAATGACTGAATTGGGGCAGACATTTTTCTGACAAGATCCTAAAAGTATTCAAGTCCATCCAGGCAGCAATGTCTTGCTTTTGTTTGAAAGAAGAGATTTCTTGTTCTCAGCAATGCTAGAAAAGCAATGTCATGTCATGTTTACTACTTCCCCTCTATTGACTTTTGCAGCTGGTGAATTTTTTATGACAGAAATTACAAATATTTAGCCTGCTGATGGCAGGATGAGCCAAGTATTCCCAAGGCTCATGCACACCAGCATCCTTTGTTTCTTGGTTTCAGCTGCCCATGTTAGAGCTGCTTACATCCTTGCATCTGCTGGCACAGCAGTGGGAAGATGCACGTCAGCCATCCATGCCAGGCACCGGAGCCACACCACAGCCACTTCTCCCCCCTGTGCGTGTCCCCTGACACACCAGGGCAGGGAGGCCGTGACAGGGACAGGCCACAAACACGTGCAGACCCAGAACAGTGCTCACTGAACGACTTCTGGGCTGGCTGGGGACCCCCACGCAGCCAAATACAGGTAAAGTCTGCAAATCCTCCCTCTGGAGATGCCTCAGAACACGTAAGAGCAGCGGCTGCAGGGTGCCAGGAGTGGCTGTGGGTTACACGTCTCCCTGGGCTCCTCCAGCACAGAACACCCCAACACAAGTGCTGGGTTTCAATTTAAGTAAATGTCATAAACCAGAACTTCTTAGGATTTTGTTAGGAATGTTCTCTTTTTGCCTACATACTCTCTGCACGAGGCACTGCACCATATGAGTTGAGCAACTCTATTATTTTTAATTCCTCCATGACAGCTGTTGTTTATTACTAATTGAAACACTTTTTGTCTAGATAAAAATATCTGTGATTTGCATTGCGGGGAGAGCATCCCCCACACTGGCACAGAGGCCTTGTCTGTATTAAGCTCTGGAAACGTGACGACAAGGAGGATGAACATATTTGAAGAGGCTTTAGTCAGCCAGCCCTGGCAGCAGAAGGCACAGGGGCTGTGGGGATGGAGCTGAGAGCCCAGCGAGGGCACACGGTGGTGGGAGCCTGAGCAGCCACCCAGGCTGAAGCTTGTGCCAATGCATCTTCACTCTAATCAGCATCCAGTTCAGACAGATCAATGTCAGATGGACATTCCAGCATTCCCTGGGGCTGGGACACATGATGGAGGAGGAGAGTTTGAGGGAGATGCGTTTGTTCAAGAGGAGGAGAGTCTGAGGGGCCTTCCTCAGAGCCTTCACCCCCTAACACAGGGTGTGGAGCAGACGGGGACAGGCTCCAGGGGAGCAGAGCAGAAGGACAAGCACACTGCAGCAGGAGACACTGCAATATCAGAACAATTCTCACCGTGACAGGAATCCAGCACTGGGGGGCCAAGGAATTGGCACCTTGGATGTGTTCAAAACTCAGAGGGGTATGACCCTGAGCAATCTAAACGTGAGCTTGGCCTTCTTTGAGGAGAGGAGTTGGACCAAAGGACCTCCAGGCCAACTTTCAGTTGGATTAAGGACCTTTCTAACCCTCACTCTTCAGTGATTCAAATCATGCTTCAGCTCAACTTCAGACATATCAAAATTATCAAATTTTAGTATTTGGTAGTGAAACACTTTGACATAGGAAAGCAGCGGGCTCAGACCATACTAGATAGCATCTGCCCTTATTGATTCAACAAATACTCATGTGTATCTAAATACACACATTTTAGAAATGTAAATAAATGCATTAGCTATGTATCAAATCACACCACGTTATGCCAGCTCAATAATATGATCACTCAATATACTATGAAATGCAAAAAGAAAATGGGAGAAAGGCACACACATAAAACTACCCTGCAAAATTCCCCAGCTAAATTCTGACATTTTCTAGATCTACATATTTTTTATTTCCAAAATGTTTCCCCATGGAAATTATATGGGAATTGACACATTTTTCTAAACATTTAATTTACAACAAATACTTGGTTTTATTTTTAATCAAATAGGTTTTGGCAAAACAATTTTCCAGCTCTGCTTGTAACACTCTCCCTGCTCCTGCAGGAAAAAGGAAAATGCTTTACTAACACCCATTTTGTCAGTGCCAGAGGTATGCATGGGATGTGTTTGTCCCATGTATATGGGACAACTCCAGGTGGAGCAGTGGCTACCCCAGCAGATGGAGACTTCGGGGACCACATCCAGGTGATGCTCCCACCTCTCACCCTGTGGCAGACACCAGAGCACGGCCAGAGCCAGCCCGGCTCCTGTGCAGATCCCCAGAGGGCTGAGCACAGCTCAGGGACACTGGACTCGCTCATAAAAGATTTATCTACTCCATTTCCCTGCCAGCAGTTCATCTACATTATTGTACAAGCTGTACTGAATTACAACACAGGAGTGGAAAACATACCCTGTCAGATGTGGAGCTGGTATATAAATCCATAAGTTTCCCTGGGAGCCAAACTGCCATGCTGGTTTACACTAATGAGGCATTTAGCCTGGAGTTTTAATCCTAATATCTCACTATTTTCCAAATTATCTAAGTGACAGAATCTCCTGGTTACAGATGCAGTGTCCTATAGATTGCAAATTGGAAAAGGGTGACTTGTCAATGAAGATCTCTTCCAGCACTTTTGCCATACATAATCCTTTCAACTCCTTCCAGTATGTTAGGCTTTTTTAGGACTGAATGACTTGAGAAAACTCACAGTGTTTAAACCACTGCACACAAATAAATCACTGGGCTGTCTTCTCTTTCCCAACTCATTATATACAAATGTAATTTTTTAAAGAGAAAATCTCATCAGCCCAAGGATTCAGTGACTTAGAAACCAATTACAAGTGGTAAGAACTGACCCAGTGTCTGTTTGTCCCCAAGCCAGCCCCTGGCAGCACTGCAGGATCCCTGCACTCCGTGTCTGTGTGACAGCTTATTCCCTCTGATGCTGAGGTTCGGCACTGGATATAACTCAAGTGGAGACAGGGGAGATCTGTCAGCCAGGCCAGCACCCCCACCAACCCTCCCGGCTCCCAGGGCTGCAGCTGCAGAGTCTCACCCTCCTCGGGAACTGAAGGTGGCTGCAAACCCACACAGAGATGTGAGATACATCTCAACGAGATCCATCATTTCTAAGAGAGGCCATGGTAAGCAACAGGCTTGTGTCTCAGTGACCCAGTGGGCAGAAAAATGACTTTATACATATATACATATTTAACTCTGTTCAAGCACCTATACACACGTGTAAATAAGCACCTCTTGCACATGACATTTCCCCACAGAGGCTCACAAAGGACCTCTCCATCCTTCTGCCTCCCCCACCTCTGCACTCTGGCCTCCCCCAGCTCCATCCTCCCCTTTCTGTTTGCCATCTGGTACCCATCAAAGGCAGTTAGACCATGACACATGTGTGCTTACCAAATCCTTTAAACCTAACTAGAGCACTGTTTTGTTTCTTCCTCATCAGAAGCCACAAGGAACCCTTATTCAGTACATCTGGACCTTCTAATAGGGTAACAGCCTGGCTGTGCCAACTCTGCTTTCTGTCTGACTCCATCTTAATCATTCACAAATCACAAAAGAATTGGGAGGGGAGACAGCCAGCACAGCAGCACCACGAGGATGGCAGCTGAGAACAAAACAGTGGCCACAGATAATGTTCACATGAGTGCTGGTGTACAGCAAACCAGGACATATCCCCTTCTTTTTTCTATGCACATCCCAGTGATCGAATTTATTGGTCCCTCATCTGATGACTGGTGTTGCCAGCAAAGCTCCCAGTTTGCCCTGGAAAGGCAGCCTGATATTCCCTACATGAAGGTGCTACAAGGACAGCAAACTGCAGCTGGCTGCAGGAGCCTGTGCTCGGATAAGATGCCACATTCCCAGGGAAATGTAAAGAAATGCAAGCGGCTCCTCCCAGCTTTAATCAGCACACTCATTTAGTGCCCTGCTGCTAATGCCAGTGACTTCATTGCAAAGGTTTCCACAACTAGCTTTTTCTATATTCCAGCTACTCTTTTTTAAACTGCCTTTCCAAGAATGGCGTGGTTTGGGACTCTCAGCTTCCAATAAAGAGAATTTCTAAATATCAGAGAAGGACTTGAAAATACAACCTAGTGACAGATTTAAAGCCCTCTCCTTCCCTCCTTCCTTCCCATTTGGATGGTTATTAAACTGGTATCACACCTTTATGTGGGGTCCAGCTCCTGAGTTTTACATCACAGGGCTAGAAACACTGTAAGTCAAAGAGCTGACCCCATGGATTACCTCCAGTTATCCCTCAGCCAGCAGGGAGAACCCCAGCACTGCCCAGCACAAGCTCAGCATGGTCAAACCCATGCAGGAATACAGAATAAGGAGTAGCACTGCATTATCATTCGCACTGAAAAGATCCACAAGTTTTCCTTCCCTCCATTTGCTCCACCCTACCATCACCTCCCTGTACACACCACAGGAACTCAGACTGCCTGTCGAGCAAAAATATAGCACAGCTTGTACATGAACACGGCCCTCTCCCACTTCCATCTGATCCCCAGACCAACACAAAAGGCAGAAGAAATGTCTGAAGACAAACCCAGAGCTGCTGCTCCCCGTGGGCAGGTGCTCAGCTTCCCACCCCATGGCTGTCCTTTTCATCCCTAAAATGGCCACGTTCTCCTCCAGGCACGCACACATAGAAGGATGGGTGGGTTTGATGTTTCACCAAAATAGGCCATTAAAGACAAGACATTAATCTGTCCGGGAAAAAGAGGGGGGCAAAAAAAGCTCAACAAACAGAGGAGAGGGTCTTGACTTCCCACCAGGAGTTTGAGGACTTGTATTTATTTATGCTTTTCATGGGAAAGCCGTTCAGAGGCACTAATCCATGACATCTGGCAAGAGAGGAGGGAAGAACCTTTACTGGAAATTGACTGATATTAAATCCAAAACAGGGAGGAAAAAAAGCTCTAACTGATGGTTCTGCAAGCAACTGCAGCCGACAGGAGACCTTGGCAGGCTCTGAATGCACATTTCAGGCCGGGCCATGGGACTGCCCCAGCCCAGCACCCAACACTGCCCTGGGCACACGGAGCACGGTGACTCCACGGGCTGACTGCAGAGTCGTGGCAGAAAGCAAAGCCGGAGGTGGCAGATGAAGGAACGGCACAAGAGTCCGTCTGAACTTCTGACTGGGGGGCTGGGAGCACACCTGAAACTCCCCAGCTCAGGGAGAGCCTTGGAACAGGCTGAACTTCCCCCGGCATCTCAGGCTCACCACCAGCCCATCTCTGCAAGCCTCCACGTGGGACCCTGGTTTCTGGTACGAAGCAAATAAACACGAGGTATTTCTTTTCAAACAAAAGGACGAGCTGAAGTGGTGTGCAGCTCTGCAGGGCCAGACACACATCGACTCAAAGTCTGAAATTAATATGGAAAGTGATTCATAACAGGAGGAGACAAAACAAGCCTATTCATGCTACTCCATGTCAAGCCATCTTATAGCTATTTTGGATCCAAATCCTCTCTTCTTTTCCAAAACCACAAAGAAAAGCAAACAGATGTCAGCCATTGCAGATTTGCAAAGAAATGAACTGAACAGCCCATAATACCAGTGTTTTTCTTCGCTCTTTGCACCGAGGGCTAGGAAGGCATTTCTGCAGGCCTGCTGTGTGCCGGGGCTGCCCTGGCCGCGGGGCGAGCCAAGGCCGTGCCTGATCCATCTGGGACCAGGCACAGCCCCACGCCCAAGCTCCAAGGGTTCCATCACATTATCTCCTGTGGAGACACTACGGGAAGGGAAAAGACACCCTGTCAACAGACAATCTAGAAAAATACAAGTATTTCAGAGTTAAGGAGTGATTTCAAAAGCACATACAGGGCTCAACCCTGGGAACTCCATTTTCAAAAGCTGCTTTGAAGCATGACAGCTTAGGCACCGCTGAAAGTCAGTGAGGGAGACAGAACCCAAATTGCCTTACAAAATCTTATCCATATGCAATTAACATTATTGTGAAATACTTTTGATTTTAGTTTTTTTTTAAATATGTGGGGTATAGATATTATAGCACTAGAGCCAGTCACTCCCTTCAGTGATTTAAGAGATACTGATTTCTAAAAAGCAAATCTAAATACTGAGCGTGTTCAGAAATTCTTTGGTTATACACAAAAGGATTCTCTATTATTGAGTTTTCCCCTTTTCCTCTCATCTATCTCATGGCAAATTGTGGGCCACTAAGAGTAACTCTTGAAGACCAATCCTCCAATGCAGCCTGTGTGGTGTGAATACCCAGGGAATTTAACTTCTTCTAATGCTCTGGCTGCTTCTAGAACAAGTGTGAGCAGCATTCCAGAAGAAAAACTATTTCACTCACATTGTGCATTTCCCTTCCCTGTGCCGTTCCTGATTTTCCTGCATGTGTCACCACGGCGTGTCAGGAGCTGCTCACCAGCCAAGGCTGCCACACGCAGTCGGTGGTGGCCACCACGGCTGGAATGGGCCAAGTCAAGCTGCCATGTAAAGGCCTGGGACAGTCAGAGCAACAGCCAGATCCAGCTATCCCAGTGTGTCACAGAGGTTTCACATCTGCTTAACAGAAATTCAGGGTAGAGAGCTGTGTCAGGAGCTGCTATCCCCCAGGAAGCACCGATTCCAGGCAGGAGTTCCAGCCCAGCCCTGCTGCACCCAGCCCACCTCTCTCCTCCAGGCAGGTCCCCACACACCCCCTCAGCTGCGTGCTTACAGAAGAACTAAAGTGAGCCGTGTCTGGATTTTATTTCTTTTGCCTACACCAGAACAATTAACCTATTGTTTGCCTCGAAATGCATTCAGAGAAGTCAGGAGACTGAGGGAGACATTCTTGTAGCAACCACTTCTTCATTAACAGCTATGGGAGCTAAGTACCCATTTAAACCATGTTTGCTGCTCAAGTGAGGATGTATATCTCTGTATTACTCAAACGAGTAGGATTACCTCATTTAAAGAAATATAAATCCAAGACATACCCTTCCCCTGCATAACTTACTATAATTTCTAATTTACAACTACAAAACATAATCTTACATTAGAATTTGCATAAAAGCGAACAGACCTGCCGCAAGATATTAAATTTAAAATTTGCATGCTAGGGTGACCAAGGAATATTAGTCTATCCAAGAAGTTCCTGCCTGTAAATTTGAGAGCTAGTACGTGTAATGAGAGCAGAATTTGTACACTTGAGTGAAAGGAAGCTGATTAAAAGGCTTTGGTGCAGTTGTCACAGAGCAAGGATACAGACTGCACATTCAAAGAGCAGGGCTGCTGCACACACAGAGCAGTGTGCCACCCGATCCACCATTGTGTGGCCAGGGCTGGCCCACACAAGCAGTCTAAAAAATAATAAAAAAAAAAATAAAAAAAATTAAAACCACACTGTTAATAAAGCTTTACAGCATGCTCCAGGCTGGAAAGGCTCAACATGAAACCACTGGTAAAATTTTCTTCCTATTTCCAGCTTCTGCCCTTCAAATGAACAGGCAGGGCTATCTTAGCACTGGGCACTGCTGCCTTTTCTACACTGAAGACCTTGTTTGTCATTCTGGCTTTGTTGAGTAGGCTGTGTCCTGGTCAGAGCCGTGTGCTCATGATGGGTAATTCGGGGGCTGCTGGTGAGACGTGAGAGAGCAACTACACCAAGAGGTGAACAGGCAGGGCCCGTGGCACTGCCATCGCTGGAGTCTCTTACACCGACGTCACATGAAAGCCTCTCCTCAAAGCCCACAGAAAGCAAACGTGGCCCATTACAATTCTTGTTCTGTCCTTCCCGGGGTCAAAACCTACTGCAGAGTGTCACTGGAGAGCTTCCATCTCCTCCTGACCACCCACAGGGCTGGAAGGAAACCAAAGCCAGGGCAGAGGCTGAGCAGATTACACACGCTGTATTTCAGCCCTTCACTTGGGATCTCACAGGCACTGCTAAGCCCGGCCAACATCCAGGCCAGGGGGACGGAGCAACTGCCTTCAAGAAGTGTGAAACCTCAAGGGTTTCTGCCCTGAGTTCCAGGAGAAAAGCCCCCTTCCCTCCTCGCCCAGAGCTGTTGGTGCCGAGCCCAGCCCCGGGCAGGGGCCAGGGCGAAGGGGCCGTGCAGCGATGCCCCCCACACCCAGCTGAGCCCCCCACACCCAGCTGAGCCCCCACACCCAGCTGAGCCCCCCACACCCAGCTGTAGCCC